>LSSN01000180.1:0-20549 GCA_001970855.1 Smittium culicis
TTATATTTCGCTATTGTTTATTTTACAAAAGCTATAGATTTATTCTATTACAAAATATATATATAACTTTAAAGCCCAACTGACCTTATACTCATTAATATACTCTTCCACTCATTATTTCCTTCTTTAAATAATCAGTTATATTTTCAAAGATAAAGAATTCTGATTTTCGACATTATTATTTCTTTAAAGAATGGCAGAGCTAAAACTTACAAACCAAGGAGCAGAAGCTGTAATTCATAATTAATTTTCAATTAAAATTATAATATATTTTCCTGTAAAAACTGACTCAATTTATTACCTAATACTTTTTATAGAGAGTATTCGAATGCGATTTTTATGGAAAAAGCGCAATCAAAAAAGAAAGATTCAGCAAAAAGTATAGACACCCAGATTTGGATAAAAAACTGCTTAATTCACAAATTACTATGGAAGTAAGGCTTCTCAACAGATGCTTATTAAACAAAATCCCTGTCCCTGCTGTATACTACGTAGATAAGAGGGATCATGTAATATTTATGGAGAAAATAGAAGGTGTTACTGTAAAGCATTTACTGAGCTATAAAATTAATGAAATGGAAATTCCTGTTGAAACTCTAGCAGAGCAAGTTGCCATTGTACTTGCGCAAATTCATGACAACAATGTAATCCATGGCGATTTAACTACCTCCAACATGATATACAACAAGGAAAAGAATGATTCAAATGTCACTCTTATTGATTTCGGCTTGGGTTTTATCAGCGACGTAGCCGAAGACAAAGCAGTTGATTTGTACGTATTTGAACGAGCCCTTTCTAGCACAGCCCCGAACTGCCACGATTTCTTGGCCTCGTTTTACAGTACATACACTAAATTATCTAAAAACTCTAAATCTGTTTTAACTCGCTTAGAAGATGTTAGAATGCGTGGACGCAAAAGAGATATGTCTGGATAATTAGCAGATCCGGATTAATTTAAAATATCAAATCCAACTCAGCTATTATTCACAGAATCCAAACGCGCTACCAAGTTCTTTTCAAGTTACACTTTAAACATTACTTTTTCTTAAAGGAAAAGTATGTATACTGCTTTTATTTAACTCATAATTGCAAACTAGTTTTTATTTAAACTAAAATGAGAATAATTACAAATAAAAAAAAAACTTTTTTAAATAGAATCAGCTTTTCTTTAGAATCGTTTTTGTGCTTAAAACTCTCTCGGAATAATAATTAAAAAAAAAAAAAAACATCAACCGTTTAAGCGCATAAAAGCTTTCATTGAACTTGTTCATCGAGCTATCAAGGCCTAGTTGGAGTGTCGATATAATAACTACCGTCAGGAAATGAATAACTAATAATGCCGGATTTATTAGTTATTTTTTTAATGCCATTCTGTGTAAACGTGTAAATCTTTTCACATTTCACTTCATCAAACTATACGTAAATAAAAATAAAATGTAAATAAAATAAAGATAATTAGTTTAATACAAATGTCTAAAAAAAAAAATGAATGCAGAGTTAAATATGCTGGAAAAAAAAATGAAAAGTGACATTAATCAAACAATGAGAATAAAGTAATTAAGAACGCTTAATATTTTTAAACGGTTTTTGTTTTACCTCAATAGTGTCTTTATTGTGCAAATAAACGATATACTTATGCGGCGAAATAAATAATTTAACATTTCCGTCTGGGTATCCAACAAGTACTTTCGTATTGCTTAGTCTCCATTCTATTTTACCATTTTTTAGAATAGTCTCCTACAATTATTGAATTATATAAATAGGTCTAATTAAAGTTTTTGCTATAAATAATAAAGCGCTTGTAAAGTGCAAGTAGTGTAAAACTAACAATTAAATTTAAAAAATAGGCAATAGTTGGTAATTAGTACCTTATACTCCAAATGTTTATCATTTGTGAAAATATGATTTTTTATTATACTAAGTCTGTGTCTGATATAACTAATATTGTTTTTTAAATCGGGACTATCAGGAACTAGCTTCAATTTACCGTCTATAAAAGTAGAATCTTCTGCAAAGATTCTTCCAGAACTTGTGCTAGAATAAGTTTCACTAGGTAAAATTTTGTGAGAGGTTTTGCTGTTATCTGAGCACCTAGTTTTAATAAAGTTATTGGTTTTGGTGTTGTTGCTTGAGTTTCTTGTTGTCGTAAATTTCTTTTCTTTAAAAGAATTTTTATCCGAACTATCGCAGTTCTTATCAAATAATAACCTAAAATCAACAAAAAGATTTATATATATACAAAATAGAAAATTTGATAATTTCTCAAATAAATATATTAATATGCTAGGGTTTAAATTTACTCATATAAATTGCTACCGCTTTCGTCTAGAGCAGAATTAAACTCTTTGTATTTCTCAGGTGAAAGTCTTATATTTTTTATATATTCGGGTGTTGCAAATCTAAAAGGACTGGCTTCAGATTCGTAAATTCCTTTTCTACTATCCCAATCAATTCTAGATCCTTGATTCAAGCTACTTTTATATGCTGGCTTCGGATTTGTATATTCGAAATATTCCGGGGTTTTATCATAACTACTGCTTTTATTTTTATTCAAGGGTTGTGAATTTATGGGCATTTTATGGGCTGTTTCCCTTGAGTTTTTGTTATCGATTCTAATAGAGTCCATTTTGGATAGTAAATGTTCCAACTTAGATATCGACGAATTTGTCAGTCCACTTTTTTTATAATTGAAATCATGATAATCGGGATCGCCTGAGCTATTATTCGAAAAGCTTGATTTTGTGTATTCATCTCGACTATTTAAATTCTATTTATATAATACTAGTGTATAGTAAAAGAAAATAAATTTTTTAAAAGGCCCATTTATTTATATTGATAATAAGCAAAAAAAAATTAAATACATCATTGTGGTCAAGTTTGTATTCGAAGAGGCTAGGAGGCGGAATATAATCCTCTTTAGGCCCAAACGTCGAATCTAAGTAGCTCATTTTTGTTTTTTAATTACAGTTTAAAAGTTAAAAAGATAAAGGCTTATTAGCGATTAAAAGTTTGAAATCATTAAAGTGGCTATTATTATTCTAAAAAGGTATTAATTTTATTGTGGCATTTTTGAAAAAGAACAAATCAAATTAAATAAGTAAAGAGCTATATTTAAGGTGTTTAATTATCACTTGGAATTATTTCAAAAATTGAACCTTAAAAAAGACCAATTAAATTGATTTAAGTATATACTATAAATCGATAAATATTATTCCGTTCTTTACATTAATTAGTGCATCTGATTATAAATACACATATAAAGCGAACATATATAGAAACTAGAAAAGAAAAAATCCTAAACTAGTAAAAAATAATTAGATAAAGCGAAAATTAAAATTATATTAAATAATTTAAATCGAAAAAGCAAAAACGGAATATTTACACAAATGAACACAAAAAATTGACAAAGAGGAATATTTTGGGGAAAAAAATTCAAAGATTAAAACTTTTTTAAACCACGATTATTATAACGGCGAGTGTAAGCCAAGCTTTGTATTAAATTCGAGCTTGGCAATCTTTTGATACCGCAAATAGCGTCTTCTATCATGGCTTTTGCACATTTCTTGTACAGGAACAAGCAAGAAAATGGGAAGAACAAACCCGATAATGTACGAATAGAAAGGAATAAAATTCCACATTTTTTGAGATATGGAATTTAATCCCACAACTATGGATCCAGCATCGATGCTACTGTTGCTACCGTTACTATAGTAACTAAAGAATGTAATTAGAGTTATTGCAGCTGCTGATATTATTGCGAATCCAACTGAAAATAAAACAAACTGTACATTCAGAAATAATGTCTTGATATTGATTTTGTCAACACGATGCATCATTGTTGCTCCAAACAATATCAAGTTGAATAAAAATACTAGTGATGCCAGCATTTGTGGGATGGCAACGATTTCTTCTTGATTTGGTGGTGGTGTTATTAAAATCTCGTGGAAAATAAAATACTTGGAAAGCATATTATCGCTATATAAGGTACAGGAATTTTGCGAATTCAAGCTGCAAGTTCCAAAAAGTGCAAGAATGTATGAAAGAGAAGTTGAAAAAACGATAGGAAATAGCCGCAATAATGAATATACACAAAATCGTTTAAAGTCTCTCAAATGGCTATTGTTTTTTGATGTCATTTGCGACATACAATTTGGATCAGGGCTAACAAATGAATATGTAAAAGCAATGACCGGAGCAAATACGCAGAGATGCCAGAATGTTGCGAAATAGTCTAACGCAGGCGGTAAAACTGACAAAATACAAATGAAGTTAATAAAAAAAGCAGACAAGTAACAGCCGCCAATAAATAATAGCCCTTGACGGAATGAACCAAGCAACCGGCGTGATTCGCTTGCAAGCTGTAAAACTGTATAGAATGAAGTATCATGCAGCAAAAAAATCGGACAGCATAGCGAGTTTAGTGCTGAGGCTACATCAAATAACTGGATATAAGATGGTTTATGGTGTGAAGTCGGCATTTCACTATTAGCGAAATTACTGTTGCTACCAACATTACCGTCATTGGAAATACTTTCGTCTGCAGGAATTTTGTGTGCTGTTTGGTTATCACTGCCGTTCTTGGAAATTTTAATGTTATTGGAGCCTTTAAATGAATTAGAATTCCCGCTGATAGGATTATTAGTTGAACTATTTGACTTTATGTTATTACTGGTATTATTAGCGTTTCCATCCTTTATAGCAACCAAATTAAGAAGTGAGTCAATACATGATATGGAAGCTAAAGTATTAGCATTGGATGTATATCTGTGACAAAGTGGGTCGATAGCAAAAGATAAGTGTGAGTTTAAAAATATAGCAGTGTTAGAATTCAAAAGCATACTACCGACAACGCAAACAATTTCGCCATAATCAGAAAATATATTGATCATTTGCGATGTTGTAGTACTAGTACATTCTGCAAATAAAGATACTTGTAGAGGAATATCGTCAACTTGCTCAAGATGTTCTTTTATTTCGTCAATACCACGAGGTAGTTGTGCTTTTATTTCGTAATCCTCGTGGTATCCTTCATCTCCATAAAAGTTATTGTCATTGTTTTCAATATCAATATTATTTTCTACATCATTATTCTCAGATTGATTTTCTGATCTGCCGCTCTGATACTTTGCTTCAGATATATATGAAGATTGGTCATTATTTTCAGCAAAGCCTGCATGGGCAAATTCAGTATTAAAGTGTTGCTCGCTACTTAGCAATATACACGTATTCCAGTCAGTTTCTAGACCCAACCTTTCAGCAAATGCCTTACTAGTTTGCCCATTTTCTTGTGAAAAGTAAACGAATCTGATACCTGCCAAAGATAGATCTTCGATAAAATCGCAAACGTCCTTTAAAAACATTAGATATATAAAATTAGAATATGTATTAAATACAAACAATGGAATAATATAGATTTTCAAACCAAAAAGAAAAGAAATGTTCAATTAAGTTTAGTATATTTACAATTTTTGGATTGTGGCAAAAAGTAACTAGCCCTAAGAACAGTTGATCATCAGCGATTTCGTTACAAAAGGTATCTACTGATATGGTTTGTAAATATTCCCGAGAATAGTCGGCATTAGAGTTAGGATTAGATTTAATCTGATTTTCGATTACAGAGTTTAATCTGTCCATCTTGAACTGATTGTTAAAGTAAAAAGGAAATTGAGATTGATGATGAGGTTTATTATCTTGTGATAAAAATGAAGGCTCGTTGGATTTTTGGCCGGGGCCTTCATGAGAAGAATTATCAAAATTATTAACATTGGACCTCACAGAGCTTAAGTTTTGCTGAATATTGCTGCTAGAGTCATTGACGATGTGCTCTATTGATATGTTGTACATTTTGAGAATGAAATGAAAGATCTTGTAAATAAAATAAAAAGAAAAGCCAAAAAAAATAAATTAGAGATATATAAAAAAGAAAAACATGTGTATACCGTTGTTTTTGGAAGTATTTGTAGAAATTTCACTGTTCACAGCAGGTTCATCTAGTTTAAGATCAGAAGGGTTTCCCCAATTGAGGTCTAATCTTACAGTACGATTATTATAAGAAGTATTTTGAATTGATTTATGTGTAACTGATGAAATGTTAAAAAGATTAGAAAAGATAGGTAGTGCATTGTTATCAATCGAGATGGATTTGGTCGAGTATGCAACACATCTCAAATCTTGAACTTTAGCAGATTCGAAAAATTCAAAGAGTTCAGCTAATGTTTCATTATTAATTGTTGAAATACTTTTACCGTTCCAATAAGTGCTACATAAGCTTAGGATCAGATCAAAATTGCCACTACTGTAACAGTTTATATCAATGAGACCGCTATCATCGATCTTATTATTAGAAGGCAGATCGTTTTTAGAGGTGATAATACTATTTTTATTTACATGTAGAGATGTTTCCATTAACAATAAGTTATTTTGTTTTCTTGACTTGAAAGATTTATAAGAGGGGTGATTTGTGGATAAATATAATAAATTTGAAGACAAAGGTAGTTTTGACGAGTTTTGTTCAAAGGGCAAAATTTGGTTTTGGCTTCTAGTTTGAACTTGGGCTTGATTTTGATTAGAGTGATTATTGCATGAGGGATTTCTGTTATGGACTCCGATGTATTTTCCAAGTATACAGAGGCAGAAATCCAGTGTTTGAGGTATAGACACAGATTTGTTGGAGTAGCAAATTCTGCTGTGGTTTTCGGACAGTTTGGAATCATTTAGAAAATGGTTACAGAAAGAGTGTTGGGCAAAGAGATTTGCAATAGGTTTCAAGAGGTCAACATGAGAAGACCAAGGCTGTCCATTAATGTCATCTGAGAGAGTATATGCGAATTTTGAGTCATAAGACTTTTCGATTTCAAGGGCTAAAAGTTTTTCAGAAAGATTATTGGATGGTATAACAAGCTCCTCGGGTTCAGTGTGAGAAATTGTGCCTTCTTGATCAACACTGCAAAAAGTGGTAATAGAGCCAAGATTTTCAATCAAGTTGCTAAATCGGGATAAATTTTTGTAATCAGAGTTTTTAGCGATCCAAATCATTTTCTTTAATACTTGGAAAAAACTGACTTCTACATCTTTTGTAGGGGGAGGGGCATCAGCGTCGAACTCATCAATAAAGTCTAAATCTTCATAATCAGTTTTGCTTTGTTGTAGGACGTTGCTTAAAGTGATAATTTTACAGTTTCCGAAGGTGATTGATATGAGTTTGAATAAATAAATAGTAGGAAAAGCAAGTCCAATTGGGTATATGAGTAAAGAAATTTTGTATAGAAAGAGTTCAGGGCCATAAGGAGAATTATTTTTTGAGTCAATGATTAGGTATACAATGCTGTGAATAAAAATCAAAGAGATAACTAGAGGAATAAAGTAGTAGAAAATTTTTTTTATTACGATAGCCATTTGATTCTCAAAAACTGACTTTCGTAGATGGTTAGTGTTGTAGTAAACTTGATCTAGGTGATCCTGTAGTGGAGATTCATGAGCTAAAAAGATAGGATTAGCATAATCTAAGGAGTTGAATGAATCGATAGTAACATTGATATTGCTATACAAATTTGATAAAAAAAACTTTTGTCCGCTTTCGAGTTTGTATTGAGGGAGGTTAGTTTTATTATTGTTTGGCAAAAGCGAGCAGGCACAAGGGGCAGCTTGGCCATTTTCTAGTCTGAAAAGATCATTTTTTGCTATAAGAAGTGTGGGAATCGATACCCAGTTGTTATCTCTGAGAACCGAATAAACACAAACAGTTGGTATTTCGGGTAAGCTATATGTAGGGTATATGTTGTTCCAAAGATCAAAAGCACGACTTATTTTACTAACTCGTTCAAATATTTCATTGTCTCTTTTATTTGCATCATATAATAATAGGTAAGTGGTGATGCATATTCCAAGAAAGAGTAGAATCAGACCAAAAGTAACTTCAATGTTTGCCTTGTTAAAAGAGTATTTTTTTACCCGAAGTAATATAAAAAGTGCGAATAGAATAAGACAGGTGAAAACAGCTAGAAAAAAAGTTGTTTTTGTTTCTCGAGTGAAAGCTAAATTAGAAAATAATTAATGGGGTAAAGCTTAAATAGATAAAAAGAATTTTTTTAGAAAGATAAGAAAATGTAAAATTCAATAGGTTACTGAATTAACTTTTAGTTCATAAACTGAAAATATAATACCTGTAGATTTATTAAAAACCTTTCGATTACAATACTGATCGAGGATAGAGCTAATAGTTCTATCAACCGAAAAAAAAAAAAGAAAGAAATTAGCAGCTATTGTACATTAAGAAGCTAATATGAAGTATGTACACGAGTGTGTATTTACTATATTTTAAAAAAAAGCTTACTGCTTAGCTTGAACAGTAGAGTTTCCTAGCTGGCCATCTACGTGAATTTCTGTGATTGGATTATCATTGGTGATTGGGGTATCCATTTATCTAATTAAACTTTCGTTGTTTAGTCTATAAACATTTGAAAGAGGTTTTAGAGAAAGTAAGAGGGAGCTAATTCTAAAGCTGGAAGTTTCGGATATTATTGAGATTTTTCAGGTTGATAAAATTCTAATTAATCGTTTAGGTGAAGATAAATGTATTGTCGAATTTATTTAATATAAGTATTGATGTGTATTGAAAAAAAGATTATAAACACTTTGATATTTGGAATTGGAAAAAATAAGATTTTGTATTTTATTTAAAATTTTAATCAATTAAAATTACTAATATTTGATTGGTATTTTAACAAATGAGTAAATAGTTTTTTAAATAGTAGCGTTTGCCAATAGTATTATCCAATTAAGGAATGATTATTAACTTAATAGTTGTAGCGAATGGCTGTAAGTAATTTACAGATTTTATAAATAGTAAATTTAGAGAATCGAGTTGTTTGGATATTTATCCGTATTCGCTTTTATATACTCTAAATGTTATTAAAATAAATTAAAAAGCTATATTTTATAGCATACTGCAACCTATTTACTAATATCTCTTTAAAGAAAATTATTAATCGAATTTTTTGTTTTTTTTTTCCAATTAACTTTTGAGGATATAAAATATCACTTTAATATAAAAAATAATATTTCTAGCACGTCTAGAGTATAATATTTTTGCTAAATCTGATGAATACCAGCTTTGGTTCTTTCTTAACGCATCATACATTTAAACAAATTTAAATTCTCGTGATACATACTCTAATAAATATTAAAGCGCTATTAGTTATTTTTTTTTTTGTCTCAGAGAGTTTATTAAACAAACTTTTAATGGAATACAAAAAAACTATTAAAAAGCAATTAAAAAGCTTAAAAAATATTATAATTATAATTATAATTTTTCGCCCGAATCCCTTCCGTCGGCACTAGCAGCTCCATACCAACTGGACATTGATTCAAGAGGAGCTTGTATTTACATTATTTTTCCAAATTATACAATCATTATTAGTTTGATTTTTGAGCTAAAGTTATCCAATGTTCAATAACTAAAAGAATCTTTGAATTTTTTAAATCCATCAAATTTTTTTACTTTTCATTTTGCGGGTAAAAAAGTTATTATTTTAACTTCAATATTTAAATAAATCAAAACATTTACTATTCCATTTTTCTCGTGAAATTAGAAACCTAATTTTATCAACAAAGACAAACTTTTCATGTCCGTGGCTTATTGACTAGATTGAATTTAATTTAGTTAAATATTAAGGTTATTTTTCCATAGATTCATAGATGTTTAACAAATAAATAGTATACAACTTAATAATATAAGATTTATTGCTGTATAATTGATTTTATCGTAATTTTGGTTTCAATAATGATTTTATAGCACGTATTGTTATAATTCCACATTTTTATTACCAAGAGATCATTTAGCTTGTACCGATTATTTAATTGGGGTGAGACTGGTAAAAATTACTATGAAAAATAAAATTTATAGCACTTTGTACAAAAATATAATATTAATAATTTCCTAAATTTAAAAACTTTCGGTATCTATAATAAAAATATTAAGCAAAAAATTGCATTCATCTAAACTTTGTATTCATGTTTTTTTTTAAAAGTAGGATCGGATAGACAATGTGCGACCGAATTAAGCTTTATTAACATGGTAAAAAATGAATATTTTTAAGCTATAACATGCGCTATTCTAAATCTAAAATATTCAACTATTGACCTCAATTTCTCTTATTTTGCCTTTAATAATAAAAATTTTTAAATTTATCTTATTTTACCTTAATATTAAAATTAATAAATTTCTGCTCCTTCATTACGGATACTTTAATCCAGAGCTCAAATTTATCTATTTTTTTTAAACTAAGAAAGTTTATTAAACATAATTTAAAATTATACAAAAAATTCAAATTTATCAAAAATAATTTATTTAATAATAATTCAACAAACGCTATTTTTTATTGGGTAGACATTCAAAACTAATTAACCCTTTCATGGGCTGTAGATTTATTTTGATCTGATAAATGTAGCCAACTGTATTCGATAATTATTTATAGTTCCGAGACCTTTAGAAGTATTGGTATATTGAATAGTAACAGCAAATAATAAGTTTAGTTTTAAATCATAAACAAATCAATAATTTCGTTTTTTTTTAGAAAGTTGGACAGGAAAGAGCAAAGATAATTATTAGTAATAAAAAGAAATTTGTTATTTGAAGAATTACCTGAAACTTTTAATGCCGAATAAATCCGTTGTTTTTTAATGCGAAAACTTTCGGTACAGCTTGAAAGCTTCTATTTACTTTTTTCCTTGCGTCTAACTTTCTATTAAATGTATAAACTATCTACTGCAACAAAGTCTAAGCTCCCCTCACTTACTTCCAGTTTGTATGCTTTGAAACATTTTCCTCAAATTATCATCCCTAAATCTATCAACACTCATACCCAAAACTCATACTCTTCGGCAAGCACTAAAACCATGGAACCTGGACCATTAGAACTAAGAATCAGATCTCTCGTAAATCTAATACTATTTTTGTTTTTATTTTTCATTCCCATAAACATACCCACCTTTTCACTACTTTTACATATAACTTTGAAAACAAAATACCCCTATACTGAACTCGATAACTATCTATATCCTCTCATACAACTTTATACCTTAATTTATCACGCATTTACTCAAATAAATATCTATATACACCTACACCCTCATTTTAAAACCTTTTATATTTAAAAATATAATAATTCCCTCTAAATAGATCACCGAAAATCTCAAGCCTACAGCTTTGGAAATTCGAAATGATTCATATGCGCACAGAGGCCATTCTTCTATGAAGGGTTCCACAAGTGTAGAAACCCATTTCACGTAAGTATATACCCCTTCTTTTACTTTTTTTCGCTTTTTGATTCCCGCATACTTTATATTACTTATTTTACTTTACTTCGAATTTACATTATTTTTATAATAATCATCTCATTAACTTACTAAACCCACCCTTTTTAAATCCCTCAATTATAGTGTTAAAATTGTTTCTGATTCCTTCCAGAATATGGTAAAAATTTTATGCACTAATTTTTCGTGTCTTTAAACAAATCTTTAAAAAGACCAATCTATATTTATATATTTTTTCTAATTATTATATTATCACAGCGCCAATTGGAACGACAAAGACTTGTTTTCAATTTGTTCAAAAATGAGCTTGAAACTCCTGGTAAATTACACGCCTTATCCCTAGTCACCAGAACTATCGCTGAAGAAAACTCAAGAAAATAATATACCTCATCTTCATCATGTTATTTCACCTAACATATAAAAAAAGGCTTCCTATAAATTAACAATAAACTTATCTTTAATTATAGTATAACCAAGTGTGTCATCTTTTCACTAGATATTTACTTTTTAACACCCAATCGCTGTCGCTAATAATTAAATCACATAAACGTGTTTCATCTTTATAACACTGCTCTTTATAAGGTTTATTTAATATTTAAATATTGCATTTAAAAGTATTATGAATAATCATAGAGAATCATTTAGTTAAAACAAACAGTTTCTTCAATAGCTGGAAGTACCCTTTTTCTAAATCATGCTTCTTCGTTTCCATATTCAAATTTATTACTTCCTCGATCTCTGACAAAAGTTTTCTCATTTCAGGCTCTACCCTATATTTAACGCAATCATCCCACACTTTCCCTGATTCGTACACATAATATTCCTGTCCTCTATAGTCTTCTCCTGTAACAATGTCAAAATTCCCTTCATTTAGCTTTCTCTCGTTATCTGTTAGCTTTGGTGTATACAAAAATGGTTTTGGAATTCCTGATAAACATATCTCAAATAGTCTACTCCACAACTCTACATTCCAATATCTCCTGTATGGTCTAGAGTCCTGTACAACCATCTTTTTAATCCCAATAATATCGCCAACCTCAATCGGACCTGTGGTCACCATTCTTGTCCCAAATAATAATAGATGAGCAACTTGTGCAACTCCTATCCAATCTGATTGTGGCGCCCATACTGGAACCTCCCCAACGCTTATCTGATTGTCACTAGATAAATTATTATTCCTATCTAGTTCCCTATCCATTGATAGTGGCACAGCTCTAAGAAGTTGTTGGTCATGCAAAACTGAAAAATCAACCGACCTTCCCAAATCTATTATTTTTATCAGCGGTGACCAGACATTTTCCTTACCAAACAAAGTGTAATTCGCTGAATTACCTAATTCAATCTCTTTTGATTCAACTGATCTCAAATATTTCTTAAAATCAAGCATAATATTCTCTGGTTTAATATCAGTGTGAACTATTTGAACTGAATGAATACTTAAAACTGATCTTATCAAGTGCGATATTAATAACAATGCTAGAGGTTCATCCAACCCATACCCGCCAGAGCTATTATTCGCCATAATTGAATTTGAATCGAACCCTAGCTTTGAATCTATTACATCAAGCTTATTACTTACTTTCACGTTGTTATATTTTTGAGTTCCGTTCCATAAATTTACAGCATCAAGCAAAGTCCCGTGATGATAGTACTCAAATTGCGTCAGCGTTACATCTGAATATTCATATACTGATATTGGCGAAGCGAAAAGATCTATCTCTAGCCTTGAATATGGGTTTTCACTTTCAAGTAGTCTATTAATTAAAGTTCTAGAAATGTAAAACTCCCATACATTTGCTGGAAGTTCTGCCTTTAAAATATAAAAATTTGGTCTCTCTATACCGCAAGAGACTAAGTAAATTTGTGCATATCCTCCTATTCCTGCAATTTGATGTACAGCAAATTCTAAACCTCTTCCTTGGTTTACCGTTTCAACTTTCAGAAATCCTGACGGATACGAACTCTGAACCTTATTTTTGCTATTTAAAACTAATTTCCCATGAATTTCCGCAATTGTTTTTGATATTGGCTGCGAATCTATTAGGTCTACGTAACCCTCGAATGACTCTACTGGTATATGAACTTTGTCTAGTAAATTCAAATATACATTTCTAGCCATAATCCAAAATGGCTCAACAATACTATTAATCATATTAAAATCGCCTTCCATCTGAGCAATATCTTGCATAACATTTAACTGTTCATCATGGAAGCTTGTGTATTCATCTGTATCAATATTTCTATAATTGCTGTTGTTATCTGGTACAGCATTTCTTAATACAGGTTCATCATTAACAATGGAAGTATCATCTTTAAACACGGAAAAGGCATTCGAACCTGAAGGTTTAATATTATAAATATCATCAGAATTTTCACGAGAAGAATAATTAGATTTTATATTATTCTGATCATTAATAGATCTTATTGGTAAAGGAATTGCGCTATTTAGACCATTTGAGAAATCAGATATCTTTGCAGTAGAGTCTTGATTATGTTCATGTTCTGAGCTTGAGTCAGATGAATCGCCACTATCATAATGAACATGAATTTTATCTGCTTTTTTTTCAAATGCGTCTCCATCATGGATAGAGTTCGATTCATTATAACCCAAACCGCCAAATCCGGTATTTATAAAATGATCTGAATCTGAATCTGAATTATCGCTAGACGACTCGATCATCTCCAAATTTCGAGGAAACTTTGGGGTAACGGAAGTGCTTGAGATGTTATGCTGTTTATTTGGAATAGATGAAAAATCGGAATACGATGTTTTCTGGGTATGCATTTCTTGGGGTGACGCTGTAAATTCGATTTTACTGTCGACATAAGCATCCAAATACCCTAAGCTTGAAATATCAGTTATAGATTCTATAGTTTGGGCACCTGTAATTGTTGGTATTCTTCCTGTTGTATTTCTATAAATGTCTGTATCCTGGCATGTTGGATCGGAAAAGACATTGATTGATTTTTTAGCCCCATCGTTTGAAAAGGGTGTGTGTTGGTGGTCATTATAAATACTTAAACCTGCACTAGATTTGCTACCTAATGGGTTACGTTTTTGTGAGCTAGAGCTAATGAAAGATTGGTTTGCAGCAAAAATGGAATGTTCTTGGTTGCTATGAATAGAATTGTTTTTTTTGTTAATATTAGGAGTTTCATTATAAGCAGGCATTTTTAAGTTGTTTTCATTTTCTAGTTGATTGTTTATTTTATTTTTAGCTGCTGGAGTTAGACCAAATGTGGAATCTTTAAGTGAACCCAGAGGTGCGACTGGACCCATAGTAAATTGGTAATCATCGTTATCTAAATTTTTTTTAGAGTTTTTAGGATTTGGATTAGAGCTAGATTCGTCTAATAACTCTGATTCATCAGTTGAATCGTCATTCCCTTGCCAAATTTCCAGCATCTGCCTTTGAGCGTCAATTGTGTTTATTGTAGGAGAAGATACAAACAGTCCGTATTTTGATGGTTTAGGGCTTGAATGAAAGTTAGAATTTAGTCTAATAGTTGTATCAGTGTCAAAAGCGGTAATTGCTTCTATTCTAGCAGAAGATTTCTGTGGGCTTAGTGAAGTTCGTGAAGCAATTGAATTTTTTTTAGCTAATATTTGAGATTCTGCTTCTTTAGAAAATTTTTGGATTACGTATTTTGGGTTTTTAGATCTGACTTCTTCAATTGAAAGTTCTGGCAATATGTGCTGCAAATTTTCAATATTTTGAAAGTCGACCAAGCCTGCATGGTTTGGAAAAATTAGATTTAAATTTAGGAAGTTTCTTTCTACTTTAGTTTGCTGTTTAACATTTTCTTTATTTGTAGAATTTCTCATTTCAGACATCTGTTGTTTAAACTGGGATGACTCTGCTAGTGAGCTTGCAGCAGTTTCCAATATTTTCGGATTGTTAGTTGTGTTAAACCCTGAAGGAGACAAAAATCTTGACTGAGGGTTGTCTTGTTTTGAAATTAATTTACTTATACTCGAAACTTCAGGTATATTTTTAACTGCTAAAACAGAACTTTTATCCATTCCAAGTTTATTGCTAGATTCAGGTTCAAAATTTCTTTCTAGATGATTTGGTCTAATTTCTTCAGGCTAATAAATACAATTAAGATTAATAAAAAAAAGTATAATACATGTGATATAATTAAAGCAGTTTTACCTCATAATAAACAGAGAATGATTTGGGCTTTGGCTGTAAAAAACCTGAAGAGGCATGATTTAGGGAATCAGAATAAAGGTTATCATTAGACTGCGGGAGCTTTTGGCCTTTCCATCGACTAGCTTCAGAGACATTTTCTTTTTTTCTTGTGGCATGCGTGCCTATATCAAGCCATTTTTGAGAGTCTAGAGATATATCTTTATTTAAATCTTGTTGAATAGTTTCAGAATCAGCGAAAACTTTAATTTTTGTAGAAGAGTCAGATCTATTTTGACGAGTAAGATTTGCTTGGCGTACAGAGTTTGCTTGGTACGAAACTGAATCGTTGGCAGACATTTTTACTCCAAGCATTCGCCGTTGATTTCTGAGTATATTTTGTTGGCCGGACTGATTACTATCGATAAGTGAAGGCTTATCCAGCCCAATGGAACCGTTTTGAAGTTGGTTTTTGGTAAATTCTACTAATCTTTTCTGGAAAGATATATACTTTTTCTTTAATTTTTCTAGAGGCTGTGCGCCATTATCAATGCCAATTCTATAAACTTCATCGGCTTTAGGAAATCTGTTAAATGTTAGAAGCAAATATATATTAATTAGATGTTTAAAAATTAAATGATGAATATAAAAGGGGTACTTTAGAGAGAATTCCAGGAGTTTAGCGTATTCTTGATAAAAAATCGCTAGAGATTGTCCTATTTTATTTGCGAGTAGGTATTGAAAAACATCTTCTTGGGATTGGGGGAGTAGTTCGATATACCATAGCCATAATTTGAGATATCTGGTATCATTTCTGTATCGCTCTTGGTTTTTAAATAGCCTTAACGAAGAGTCAAGAATCTTAATAATGTTGTTATTTCCTTTAAAGGAAGTTTTTACTTCTAAGGCCCAGCGTATATAATTGTAATAAACGTCAATAGGGTCATCAGATTCTTCTAAATTTAACTCTTTGATAGAGTCTAAAAATCTTTGTTCTTCTTTTTTTATCCAATCTTCATTTGAGGAAAAGCTATTTGTAGAAGAATTCAAATTTGCAGATGAGGAAAAAGAAGGATCGATTTCAAGTGAATTATTTGAGTTATCTGTGCCAAAGACTCTAGAAAGCATTTTGGCGGATCTACCTCGTTTGAGAGGCTGGATGTTTTCTTTTTGATGTTCAAAGTCTTCTAAATTTACTGTTTCATCCATTGTTTATTGCATAATATTTATATAGATCAGATAAGTATTAAATGTATCTATAAAGGATTTGTATAGAATATCTATTATAACTAATGAATGTGTTTAAAAGATAGAAATATTTCTTTACTTAGAAAGAAGATTTGTCTAACAAAATTTCATTTTTTTTTACATCAAATTTGCTGCAAATAATCATATAATTGAGTTTTGTAATTATTTAAACCAATGATTGTCGTTTTTTTAGTGCATTAATAGATATGCTGCTAAAACTTTGAATGATTGGAATAAAATATAAACCTTAAATAAATCGGCTGCTTATTGGCCTATAATGTTTATATTTACACAAGTTTTGTTAGAATTGATTGAGCTCTTTAGAGCGAAGTCTAATTCATATTAATTGAGTAGAGAAAACATATTAAGCTACTGCAGTTATTGTATAACCAATTAGGATACTAGTAAAATTTCTTGTGAGTTTTTAATACGAGTTAAAATTAGAATAGTTTGAGTAAAAAGCGTGTGTAACGATATCATCGGCCAACACTCATGTAAACGATGATAGAGTATCTCATATTGAGCGTACATCGGGTATTTGTGAGTTCGGTGGACTACTTATAAGTTCTGATAGCGAGTGGATTTAATGAATTATTAGACCTAGAGTATGATGATTTGAATAGTCTTTTAAATATCTTAATAGTATTTTAGTAACAATCTTGCTATTCTTGTTCTATATACTTCGTGTGATAAACTGGGCACAAGATCTGGTCAGTGAGTCTACATATCTGGCATGTGCTTATAATCTTACATGCTTTAATATTCTTATTATAGGAAATCATTGCTAAATCAAAACACCTTGCGAGATAAATGGCTTAGAATCGTCTATCCCGTGTATACTTGACTCAAGTATAAACCCTGTAACAGTTAATGTCCAGCATAATTTTATTGCTATATTCTTGTCGAATATTGCTTTTTTTTACCCAAATATTGTACCCTATTTATCACCTTTGTAATACCAATTGAGGGCCTGATGAAAGAAGTAATTGAGGTGTCGTCGAGAGCAGTAAAAAATTCCTTAGTAAACTGAGTACTATCAAGTTCCTCCGGATTATCTACTATCATTAACATAGCTTTTCTGTAAACTTATACTGAGGATACTTTCAGCTTTTTCTCGCGATTGATTCAGCAAAGTAATTTACTAGATGTGTTGCGAAGATTTTCAGCTTTTGGGATCTGCTATTACTTTCTTCATATATATTAGAAGCGTCTGGGTGATCGATAGATTAAACATATCTGGAAAACATCTCGCTGACTTCCATAAGATAGTCATATCAGTTATTTTCAGTTTGTATCGCCTGACTTTCTGTACTACTTGTGATATCAAGTTCCATGCGGAAAATACCTATGGATTCCTCCGTTATGCTCAATCTAACGCAATTGAATTCGTTCCTATTGCCTTGATTTCTGGGAGCCAATTAAAATATGTATTTAAGTTCTTGTTAAACTTGGAAGCAAATAAGTAGACATCGTGCGGGGCAGAACAACTATTTCAGTGTTTCAAATTCTGGTTAAGATAGTGATCATTCCGATTGTGCTTTCAGCCTGATAGGGGCGTCTGATACATCCAATACTGATGAGAGCTGTGTTACCTGAATTCAAATGAGTGCTATGACGCAATGTGATCATATTTTCTCCAGAATTTTTTAGTAATAAGGTCGAATTAATGCCGCAAAATTTTAGCATATATTCAAGATTGATCATATTTTCCGAGAAATTAATAATATACTTACTAAATTCTCTAGATGCAATACTATTATGATCTTTAGGAACTCTTTGTCATTGATTTGAAAATGTGCCTCATGTGGACTCCATATTTCAAAGTAGAAACTCGACCCCAAGACTACACTTTATTTCTTGTTGCTGCTGTCTGTAAAGACCTCCAACTCTACTGTCTCTGGAATAAATGACTGACGATTCCATTTGATCAGATTATAAAAAAATTAAAAATCCTTTATATCTGACTCTTTGAGAGTTATTAAAGCGATTCAGGATTTCAGTTCCTAGATCACGGATTTTTTCACCTCCGGAGCCCCCGTAGTTTATGATATTCAGGAAGAAGGGACGCTGAATTAGATTTTTTTTTCCTCAAAGCTTGCTAATCCCCATAAGGTATTCCGTACGGTATTAAAAAACCTTCCGGCTTCACAGCGTAAGACACTGATCTTTGATTAAGATACTTTCAGTCTCATCTCCAGTGTATTTATCTACATTCCTAAATGCGTGATAACTAGCTATGGTTCGGTTGAAGATTTCTCCTATTTTATCTCCTACCCATACTCGATTATATTGGAATACATCTACTTGAAGTTTGAATCGCATGCCTCCTTGGATTCTCCCAATATCAGAAGCTCTTCAAGGTACGCACGGACTCGTATTCCCTACTATCAATCCAAATTTATAAACATTTTTAATGCATTTATGATAAATCGGTGCTTAATGATAGATCAAACTGGATTACTCGAAAATAGTAGGCTACATCGCTCCATCAAAACATGTGATTTTTTATGAAATTTTGCTGGAACACAATATGAATAAAATCATTTTACAGATCTAATAAATTCATTTAGTCCTTCCGTTGAAACATCCTGCGTATCGATGCCAGTGTCTCAATTTGAAGTTAGTTTCTTCCACATGAAAGCTCAGATTCCTCATATCCATGACTGGTCTGAGATTCCTTGTATTCTTTGGAATTATGAAGAGATTTATTTAGTATACCGAGTCACAAAACAAAACTTCCTCTATAGTCTACTTGGAAAATAGGAATGCTAATTCATCTTTCAGAATCTTGAGCGCTTTTCGACTGATTTTTTACGAATATGATGGCGCTTCATGTAGGAAGTCCGGACTAAATCAGTTTTCATGGATGCTGCGAATTTCGGCTCACTGAATGGAATTCAGATCCCCTTCTGGAAAATATTTTGAAACCATTTACTGTTCTTTAGTTTAGTCCGTGTATATGAATATATAGCTAGTCCGCCAAAAATTTGGGGGTACTCCTGTGATTTTACTGGGACCCTTTTCCGTGGTCGTTCCCTCTATCTTATAAAAATTGACTACTTCTGGTGATAGTTTCTAGAAATGGGTGCTTCTGTATAGTTTCGGTAGTTTTTTTCTAAGAATTTTCGTTTTTGGTGCTGTTATTATAAGTGGAATGATGTCGCTAGCGAAATATCATTCGGATCCTGGTCATTTTTTCCCGTTTTGTACTGGAGATTAATACTACATGCTTTTCTCGGACCATAAGCAGCTTGATTTTGGATTTAATTATCTGATAAGGGTTACTTGGATGCATTATGACCCCTTAAAGGTTTTACAATTATCATTTTTTGATATTTAATTCTAAATCCGACAGAACTATCCTCATAGTATTAGAAAATACAATTTGCTTATCATGTTTAGATATACAAAGGTTATAATGGATCCAGCGGTGAACCTAGAAATCAATTGAAGTGGTTGCTTGAGATAAAGCTACTTCTATTCCGTAAATGACGCTGATGTACTTCACTTACTATAATGCTCACTAGTTTGATTTATGTGTGAGATATTTCATAGAAATAATTTTGGTTAAAATTGAATTTCCTTTTTTTTTCTTTTATAATCCAGTTTCTGAAGAATCCATCTTTAGTTAAATAATGAGCTTTAATAAGCTCATGATATATGAAAATGTAGGTTAAAAGTTCCCTATCTGCTACATAAGGTTCTTATGATCTGGAGTTGTGCTCCGATTCACCGAGGAGATAACAAAAAATTACATTCAACTATCAGAAATGTTCACGGATACCGGTTATCTTGTTGATACATCCATGGTTCATAATTTTTGAATAAATTACGTTTTAAATTAAATTTTATAAA
>LSSN01000180.1:20922-55627 GCA_001970855.1 Smittium culicis
AATAATGAGCTTTAATAAGCTCATGATATATGAAAATGTAGGTTAAAAGTTCCCTATCTGCTACATAAGGTTCTTATGATCTGGAGTTGTGCTCCGATTCACCGAGGAGATAACAAAAAATTACATTCAACTATCAGAAATGTTCACGGATAACGGTTATCTTGTTGATACATCCATGGTTCATAATTTTTGAATAAATTACGTTTTAAATTAAATTTTATAAAGTATCGTCACTTCGAAAATCTTTTAGCTTGACGAGTACTTTTGCGAAAAAACAGATTATATGGACATCACATCGGCGAGCTTTACATTTCTTATATAAAAAAAAACTTTTTTTCATATTATTCACATATTTTTATTAGTATGCAATTTTTAATTTAGTATTATCCAATATGATGGTAACACTTAATATTTCTCCTCTCCAAGATATAATACAGAGTTTTTGGCAGTAAAATTAACAAATATAAACTGATAATTGATTAAATAAAATTCTCTCGAGTTTTTTACGGATACTTAATCTTATATAAACTCTAAATATTGGTATTAATCAAATATAGATTTAAAATTCTGAACCTGGAAAAGTTATTGAATATAGAATAAAAATACCTTAGATCATAATTATATTTTATTTTAATCTTTAAATGTTGTCAGATTTATATTTTTTTAATAGATTGTCTTTTTTAATTTTTTTCATAACTGAACTATCTTGTAATTCATAAATGAACAAGTAAAAGATGGAAATTACGCAACAAAAATTATTGATAATTTCCAATATTAACAATTATTTTTAAGATTCCTGCAAGTGAATTTATTCATGTTGAAAAAGTAAAAATTCTAAAAATTTTTCGTTTTCGTAATAATAAAATTCTCGATTTAACTATTATTAAATTTTTAAACGAAAAATTTAATAAAAAATAAAAAAATCACTGCAAAATATAAATTTCTCATTATTCTACTATTTTTGATTAAATTCAGGAAAACGTATGTTATTCTAATTTTTTTTTACTTTTATATAACATATTTTAATATGAAAATTTATAAATTACTAAAATAAGTTAAATAAACGAAACTAATCCAAAGCATTTATAAAAAACTAATATTTTATTTGTTTATTCTGTCAAAAATAATTAATATAATACTTCTTTGATTCGAAATATGTAGTAAGATCTTTTTATGTTTTTAAATATTAAACCATAATGATAAATCAAATATATTAAAGTGCAATTATATTTAAGGTAGACAGTTCATATAGCTGAAAAAATTTTCAACTTGTGTAAATGTTTTCTGGTATTACTGGGGTGCAGTTCATAATATGAATCGATCAAGATAATATTTTATATTTTTTCTAAAAACAAATATTATTATATGTCTAGACAATCAATATCCATTATGAGACTCCAGAGTCTTTATTTTTCTAACGAGTTTCGTACTAGTTTCACTTTAAGTCAGCAAAATCGTTAAAAAGTCATAAAATAGACCAATTTTTTAATTAATAATAGATTTAATGATGTAACTACATATAATGTAAATTATTTCTATAAAGCCATTCTCTTAGATCTCTTAATTAAATTTCTTTTATCGAAAAATTTTTTATTTATTTAAATACTGTGCGAGCTTTAATTTATTAAGAATAAATATTGAATTATAAAGTTAGCATAAATTTAATTCTCTTTTAGGCTAATTTCTAAAAATTTCCCTCTTTTGATCCTTTATAGTTTTTGGATACATTTATGCGGTTTAATTCTATTTTTTTGTTGAATGTACCTCTAAATTTTATTTATTTAATTTCCAGATTATATTAATAATGAGAAAGGAATAAAAACCTATTCATGTTTTCTAATACTATTTTTAAATTTTTATCGATTTAATGTATGTCACCTTTAAATAAAGAATCCAACATTAAGCTAATCTGCGTATTTTTCTAATATTTTTTTCTGTGATAAGCTCTCTTTTTTTCTCATATTTTTTGAAATGGTATATAATCGGTGAAATTTCTAGCTTTTTAAACTTGTAAATGCCTATTTATCACCATCATTTGGAAATTCAATAAATATATTATAATTACTATCTCTTTTTATTTTACATGTTATAGAAATAAAATCGAATATATATTGTTTTTAATTTATACTATATAAATCTTATATTGCTTATTTCTAATTTATATTATATGAATTGCTAATCTAGAAAAATATTAACATCTGATAAAAAGATAATTTTAACTTGAACAAATATATAAAAAATTATGTTTTAATCATACCTCTACTTTCCAAACTCTGAATAAATAGATCTATATGCGTAATGTAAAAGCGTGTCTATAGTGCTTACGATAGTTTTTTAATCTTTGTTACATTTATCCTTAAAAATATAGTGTGCTTAGCTTTTATATAATTCTGATAAATTCCAACGCGAAATCTTCATCACAGGTAATTTTATGCATATATCATCCAAAATAGCCATTGGTTCTGGAATTTGATCAGAAATACTATGTGGAATCTTTAATTTAATCTGGTAAACACATTTTTAATCTCCAAAATGATGTGATTAAATTGATAGGACTTTCTCTCATAATTTTTTGAATTATTTTTTAAAGAGGGTTATTATCGAGAATAAGAAAGAGATTTATCATTCTTTTATCAATTTATCCAGTGGATTCTGAGCTGTTTTCTGGCTGTCTACATACCATAAAAACTAATACTTCAGGTGCTATTTCCTTTTGTCTATAAAGGGTTCAACCTAATGATATCCTCATAGCATGTCTATTTACCAGAATATTTTATGTGCAGATAAACTATAGAACTTTATGAAACATCATAGAATACAATAAAACTTTATGGAACATCATGGATCATTTTGGAATACAACGTAATGTTACGAAATTCTATCCATAAATTATTTACAGTTGTTTCTGGAGCCATAAAGAGAGTTTCATAATATTTCGCAAGCTATTATTTAAAAATAATTAATTCTTTTATTATTATTTTTGTTAAATAGTATCATTTAGATTTTTCTTCAAAAGTATAAAAGGGAAACCTTTTTCGATCTTTCAGAAAAATCAAAGTGTATCATTTATTTTAGTATATTTATTTCTTTAAATGTATATTATCCCTATAATATTAAATAAATAACATCATCTTAGTCTTAGTCTTAGTCTTAGTCTTAGTCTTAGTCTTAGTCTTAGTCTTAGTCTTAGTCTTAGTCTTAGTCTTAGTCTTAGTTTCAAGTTAAACCTTATCCCCGTCTTTACTCCTACCTTCGTGACCAACAGAAAAATATCATGAAAAATTTCCACTTGGTGTGTTTTTCAACACCGAGGGTAAATCTGTTTCATTTGTCAATGAAAAATCGGCTTTAAATGCTCGAGGCAATATTGAGATTTTTTTTTTACCTATTCTCGAATATACTAATAGAAATTTTGACCTTCGATGAATTTTTGTAGTGTTTTGTTGGCTATGCAGAAAATTTATATTGATTTTAGCACAGGTATTAATTAGAGAACGTTTTATAAGCTTGAGAGATCTTGCTATTTGAATAGATTCCCAAATTTTTGTGGTTTCAAAGTTTTCATTGAAGTTCTGCTCTCAAATTTTTTACTATTTTTTTCTTTAGTTTCGAAATATTCTTTTATACATTCTAATGCAAAATAATCAGTTGAAATTTCCTAGCATTCCCCAAAAAGACATCTATAAAATTATTGTTGTTGCTCCATAAGATATTGAAAATTTTTTTTCTCCTCCAAGGTCTCTCTATTTTTAAAACGAATGCTATAATTTAATTTCGATGTTTTTGATAGTTTTGGATTATAAATTTCAGTAGATGATTCAGTAGTCATTAAAATATAAAAAAATAACAAATTATTTTTTTAGGAATTACTTTTAAATACCACAATATTTTTATTTTATTTTATTCTTCAAAAATCTCTAAAAGAAAAATACTAAGCATGGAATTTTTATATTATGTTTATATTATTTATACCTTTAGAAAAATTTTTTCTGATTTCTTGAATTACTAATAATTAAAAATAAGATATAAATATAAATTTAATAGTTTATTTATTAATTGTATATACAGTTTGAAATAAAATTCAATTTCTTAGCCTTGATAAATCTTAAGTTTACAAATTAAATCCCTTAAATAATTCTCTATAAATAAAATTTTGTTACATATTTTCAAAAATATATTCTTAATATCTTTTTATATATATCTAATCTCTAGATAAATTAATTGGTGAAAGTTTTTTCTTTATTAGATAATAATCATAACTTTTTATTCATGATTTAAACTATTTCGAAATCAAACAAGGCTTTCAAATATATCATTGCAAGTTTTGATTATTTAAGTACCTCATGAATATAAAGGGATTATATTTTTATAGACAGAAATTCGTTATCGAATATAATTAATATTTTATGTATTTATATACACCATTATAAAATAGCAACACGTACTAAACTATTAACTTTAGTTTAATTAAATTAGTAATACGATCAAAATTTTTAATTTTTAAAAAAAATTTCTATTTTTATTTTAATTCCTAAGAAAACAATTAACTACGATCTGTAACGCTTCAAAGCCAAAGCCAAAAAAAATTTAAAAAGGTGATAAAATTTATTTGAAAAGATTTACGCATCTATTATTTTTATTTTTAATATTTTTTTCCGTCTTTTTATCATGATTATTCGCTTTGGTGTTATCTTATATTAAATTAATTTAAGGGTAATTATCAGTGCCTTATAATTATTAATTTTTTTCAAATTTAAAATATACTACCAATGTTTATTGTATAAGGCTTATCTTAATTTAATAAAAGCTCGCTGTTAAATTTCCAAATTTTTCCTTGAAAAAAGGCTACAACAATAAATTAATCAGATTTTGATATTTTATATTTTGCAGTTATATTTTTATATGTATTACGTTTAATGCACATATATTTGTAAGTGATAAAAAAAATATTAATGTCCCTTATCATTCAGAATTTTATTCATGAGAATAAATTCTAAAAAAAAACTAATTTCTTTTAATATAATAAATTAAATTTATGCTATTAAATAATAAAAACAAATAGATAAACTTCTAAGAGTTTAATTAGATAAATCAAAATTCAAAATGATTTAGTTTCAATCAGACCAAAAATCGCACAAAAAAATTTGATAATATTAAATAATGTTAATGCTGATAAAAACTAAAGATTTAAAATAAATAAAAAAGTTAATTAGACTAAATATTTAATCATAAGCCTAAGCTTAATCTCAACAAAACCAGTATTTATAATACTCACACTAGATATAGTAAAATATATCATTTTCTTATTATATATATAGTGACTCAGGAAGTATGTTTTTTTGAAAATTTTAAATTTATTATAAATAACTCGCACCATACTAATAGAAAATTAAACTAAATCTTCTCGCAATTAAAATAAATTAAATAAAGTAAATGCATAAATAAAGAAATAGCCCTTTCCTTTTTTAATATTATTTTATAACACAGTAAATTAATCTTCCAACATTAATAAAGCTATATTTGTCTATATCATTATAATCAAAATAGAAAATAAAATATAAATATACATGTGAAGGGTTTTAATTTTTGGCTGGATCTTTCGCCTTATAAACTTTCGGTTCAGCAGAATTTGCAAAGAACTCAGAGGATTCATAGGAGTCAGAACTTTATACGTTTCTTTAGTCATGGTGTCGATAAAAGTTTTTAAAGTACACTAAGATGTTTAATTAAATTTTGGTTTAACACCTAATTTAAAAAATTTAAATTTAAGCGAAGAATAAATTTTCTCAATAGCACGTATAGATAGTTTGTTTTTTGTGGATATCTTTTAAAATTTGACTCTCAGAAAAGTTTTAATGTATGTTTTCCGGTACCCCTTTTCCTATCCGTCTTTTATCTGCTTTTTTATACCTTATTTTTATGAAATATACTGTCTAAGAATCTATTTCTTAATATAAAGTTTTTTTTTAAAGTACTTAGTGATTTTTTTCTTTGGTATTTAGTTATTTAAGCTTTTTATTCTCTTTAAGCTTTCTTTGTGGTATATTCGATAAATCCTTTTTCTTCTTTGTAATATAGCTGGTTTTTATTTAAAAAAGATACAATTGGTACTTTTACACTTTATACTTTCTTCAAAGATTAAAGTATTTTCGTATAAACATTCATAAATAATTATATTGTTTATAAGAAATTAGTTAAAAATGTTAAATTGGTCCAGATTTATAACTTCAAACAAAGAGAATGAGTTTAATTTATTTAATTTTTGATTTTCCTTGTGATCTATATTTTTATATGAAAATCAGTATCCAAATTATTTCGCCTCCACATAAATAGATTCATAAAATCAAATCGAGAGACTGGTTATGTATACGTCTAAATATTATCATAAATATAAAATCAAATAAGTAGATTATTTTATAAAGTTTAAAATTTTTATTAGTCCGAAATTATTTAAAAGAAAAAAGTATGATTAAAATATTGTTTAGGAAATGTATTTTACATCGCTTAAAATATCATATTTTTAGTGTATAGATAAGCTTTACAAAGATTCGATTTAAATAAATTGCGAGAAAAAAACAATAAGAATCTGATAAAATTTCATTTATTTGTACTACGAGAGAATTTTTATTCAATTTTTGTTCTATAAAACCAAAATAAGCATCAAAAGCCGTTATAATATTTATTTATATATTAGAATGTCTGTAAAAGTATAATTTTAAATAGCCTAAAATCGATAAATATTTTTTCAGCACCACTTTTTGGTAATTTATTCATCAAATTATATTTATATTTCATTTATAGTTTTGCTTAGATAAACTTTTAATATTTATTTATACTATATTGTATATTAAACTCGAAAGTGAGTTATATTACATAAAAATCTGAGCTATATACATTAAAAACCGGATTTTGCCATGTAAACATTATTCCTTCAAAAAAATATAAAATAGCTTAAATCAGTCGTTTTTTAATCTGTGGTATTCTTGGGGTACTATTATCTTTAATAATGGGATGGTCATTAAATAGACCACAATTTATCCGCTCTAACCGATAAAAGTCTGTTAATAATTTCAAAAAAAAGTTTTTTATGCAGTCCTAATTTATTTCTTTTATTTACATTTTCCCTCTTTTAGCCATTCTTCCATTAAATCGAATAAAATTAGCTGATATGTGTTTATAATATCTATAACTTAAAGATAAAAGTTCCTTCAAATATCAATAAAAAAACCACCATGGGACAAAATGTCCGAGGATTTAGGAAATCCTGATTTATGTTTACATTATTTATTTATCGATATAGATATAGATATTCCTGAAATTAATCATAGCAAAAACCTTTACGAATTTATTTCTACCGAGTTATTTGTATGTGATTGCAACTATTTCGCATATATATCATACATTTAAGAGTCATAGGGATTCAAGTCATTCGTCTTAACTGGAATAAGCTTATAATTATTTTTGATTATAATAAAAATCAAATCAGAAACTAGTTTTGGTTTAGAATTTTATAGTAAGTTTGGATTTAATTTTTATTTGTTGAGGTACTAATTTAAACACTTTATTGAAAAAAAAAAGCTACATAAATTGAAATTTTTCGATAAATATAAATTTTATTAGACTTGGCTACAAGATAATGATAACTAACGTCAGTTTATATTGTAAGTAAAGCGGAATAGTTAAAAAAGAGTCTAAAAGATTTTTAAAAAAGATGCTAACCATTTGCTTCAAATAGTTAATATTATAAAAGCTACTTTTTCTGGAAATAATGTATAGGTACTCAAAGATAGGGAGTAATTTATATATGGCTTTCGGAATATCACTACAAAATAAAAAGAATCATAATATGGTATAAACCTAGGTGGTAAATACTATATAAGAAACAAGTACAATAGCTGTATTTCTCTCAATTTTATACTTGAATTTTATTGGAAGCAACGTTGATGTTGATGAGACTAGAATTCGATGCAAGTATAGCTAGGTAAAACAAAGTTTTCATCGATAGCTTTACGAATTTGCTCTACGATGAATTTCTCGACAGATTCGACATTTTTTAAAACTATTAAATAAAATTTGAGATAAATTAAAACAAAATCTGAGGACAATCATAAAATCAAATTTGCAAGTATTTACCTTGTTGATGGTCATCACCAATTTCTGATTTTATAGATAAATCGTCTAGTAAGCTATAAAAAGTTAAATTTAGAGTTTTTTTTTTAAAAAGGGTGCTTTTTATTTATTCAAAATTGGTTTTTATAATAAATAGTAAAAATGATAACATACCTTGTTCGCGGTAGTTCAGGTTCCAAAAAGGAGAAGCTTAATCTATCTGTTAAATACGCAACAACTGCTGTAGCAGAGAACTTTAGATTGGAGACAATAAAAGTGATTGGAAGCGAAATAAATGAGCTGGCAGGGTAGTTGAGCTGTAGTTCTGCAGTTAGGGTAATAGAACAGTCACCTGAGTATGCAAGTTTGAAGTGGAGCTGGAGGTCGTCTTGTCCAGGAACTATGGAGTTATGTAGTCTAGATTGGGAATTATAAGGACTTGAATTGGGTGTATGTTGGTATAGGCTATTTTCAATACTTGAGAAGTTTTTGTTGTTGAATCTACTGTTATTTGTACTGCTGGTTACAGATCGATTAGTTTTGGACGAAGCGTGAGCGTTGCTCGTATTGCGTAAATGAGGAAATGTATGGGCGCTGTTTTGGTTATATGGACTAGAAGAAAATTTGGTAAAAGGCAAGAATTAAATACTAGGTATAATTAGAAATAAATCATGCATTAGGCAAATCTTGTGGCTTACATTGAATTAGCTACGGAATTTTTTCTGCTTGGGAAAATATCAGATTTCAATGAAAAAATAGCTGACTTGCTATCTTGAAAAGAGTGTAGGCCGACATTTGGAGTTCCGTAAGAATAAATTCCAGAGCTGAAATTGGGTGTTCCTAAATAAATAGATAAAAACATTTTTGGCAAGCAATTTTTTTTTCTAATTTATGGATGATTTTTTTTTTTTGGAAAAGAGATCTGTAAAGAATCTCACAACCAACCTGATCTTGTATGCTCGAATAATAAATCATTTTTTTTATTTTGAAAGCTATAATGCAATTGGTATTGAGGGCAAGATTTACCAGAATAAAAATCGTATTGATAACAAGCAGTGTTAAAAAAATAAATTATGAGTTAAAAGTAATAAAAAATGCGTTGAGGAAAAATAAAAAATTGTTCTTTTCGAATAAGGAACAAAAAGCAAGTAAGGTAAATGATATAGACGAATTTGGAAAGATAAATAGAAAATTTATAGGAGAAATGAGAGGAATTTACTTACGGCTGAACGTTGTTATGCATAAAGTTAGAGTTTAAATCGTTAGAGAGCGAGTATTCATTTTTTTGGGTATATTCAGGAATATTAAGTCTTTGGCGATTAACTGAATTGGTATTAAAACGCCTCTCGAAATCGCTGTTAATAGAGAATGTTGATTTTTCGTCGAAGCCTTTATTGCTGTGAGTCTTAGTTTTATTGATATCTTTAAAATCAAAACCTTTTATTGACTCTTGAAGACGGGTATTATCAAACGAGTCGTTATCTAGCAGTATCTTTTCGAGTTCTATCTGGTTGTAAAGATCCTGTGTTTGTTGGTCGATGATTTCTTCGGCAGTGGGCAAATAAAACTCGGTGAAAGGCGGGGTTATATCCAAGAGCTCGACTTGTGGGGGCTGATTGCCTAAATTGAGCTGAGTGACTTTTATGTCACCGATGACGGAAGGTTTCTGACTCAAGTTGGAGAAGTACTCGTTTAGCTTATTCTGTATAGTAGAAGCTATTCGCGAATCCATTTTTGACCAATGGATATCGAAAGACATTTTTTTCAAGATTATTTGGGTCTCGAAAATAAATTGTTGTATTATAAAGAAATGGTGTTTCTATAATGTAGAGTCGAACGTTTTTTTTAGGTACAGGGAATTAATATATTATTTAAAAGAAAAAAAAGAGAATCGTAGTATGAAGTATAAAAGCCAAATGGAAGATATATTTGATTCACGCAATTAAATTATACGCTAAAATGTAAAAGTTTGTAAACTATTTTTTTTAGCAAAGCTTGAAAACTATAGATTACATTTCTATATAAAATCCATTCGATATTTATCTAGTTTCATTTAATTGGCCAAATTTAATGCGTGCAAATTCAATTTTTTTTTATGCTTGAAGAAAAATCTGAACTAGTTTAAAAAAAAAAAAAAAAAAGAGTAAAGCTTATGGCACTAATATTGCGCTATGAATAAATTCTCAGTCCATCGACAGGTAGATTTAATATGCAGCTGTGACTTTTTTAGTACTATATATGTGACCTCTTCCGAACGACACTGAACCCAAATTTTCGGGCTTACCATTAAAAACTCGCGTATTAACAGTAAAAAGGCATAAATGGTAAAAATTATTGAGCTACTCAACATTTCTATATCCGAGTTTTATTTGCTGATGTGATTATGATGAAAATATTAAGGCATTAACAAGCACTTAAATTAGATAGAATTTACTAAATAACTAATAAATATAATTATAGCTGATTATTGTTAAGTGCGTCAGTACAACATTATTTATCATATATCGCCTAATATGTGCAAAGCTAATATGTCTCACAGAATATTCTTTTTGGATATGGCGATTGAAGCTTAAGGTCTTTAATATTACAATGATAATCCAACCAAAAAAAAAGGATGTACCAAATAAAAATTTATTAAACAAATACAGGAGTTCAAGGTACAAAAAATTCTGACGTTAATTAAGTGATATAAATAATTTTTTTTATTGATAAATAAGAAATATTTTTTCAATTTAAATAAAATGGAAGTAGCGAATCGTGTAAATTAAAAAAAAAAAAAAAGCGATGGGGTGAGAAAAAAGTATTAAAATAAAATAAAGTAAAATAAAATATTTTTAATTAATTATTCAGATTTGGGGGCTTCAGCGTTTGCTGGTGTTGTGGATGATGATACTTTGGCATCGCTGTACTCATTCTTGAATTTGTCAAAATCGCTTTGAATTTTCAATTTGTCTTGTTCGTTCAATTCAGGAGCAGGTTCGTTTAATTTAAGTTCTTCTTCCAAATTATCGATTGGTTTTGGCTCTGGAATAGCGTTTTCCATATTGTGCTCAACTTCATTCAAGTCATCAACATCGTCGTCACTATTTTTAGGTCTTGTTTTTTTAGCTTTGGTTTCCTTTTTCTTGGCTAAAGTATATTTATCGTCAGGGTAAACGTGGCATGAGAAATCCCATGATTTGAATATTTTAGATTTTTCACAAGCTTGTTTTGTCCATGAAGAGCCGTATCCTAGTGGGCTATAAACAAAGTACATGTGGATTGAATAGAAAACGAGGCAACAGATGATAACAGTTCTAAACTTGGAGCCGATTTTTCTTGTGAACAAATCGACAGTACTGGCCAAAGATATGATGGCAAACCAAAGACCAGGCAAGTAATGGTGCAAGAACAGTTGACGTTTCATTAAGAAGAATGGGAAGAAGTGGAGAGACCAACCAACAAAGAAGAAACCAACAGAGTTAAAGTATTGAGTTCTGACACCGAGAAGTTGATCGCCATAACCACGCTTATCGCGTAAAACAAATACAAACTGAACCAAGACAAAAGTGATAATCGATGCGAAAGATAACCACCAGATGATTGGGTTACCAAACAGGTAAACGCTAACGGGGTTTTCTGACCAATATCCGATACCACGACGGAGGTATAACCAAGAGAGAGGTCTTGAGTCATAGTAATGTGAGCTGACCAAACCATTGTTAACTCTGAGCATGACTTTGTGAGATTCGATCAATTTAGAGAAGAATCCAGGGACTTTGTAGCTGGCTTTGATTGCTTTATCATCAGGGACTAGAGTATGTGAGGCGGATTCAACTCTCCATAGAGATTTGGGGTACTTGGCGTGTTTCATGCAGACAACTTCGACTTGTTCAAAAGCCCATTTAGGCAATTTGACTCTGTTGGAGAAGAGGGCACATCTTTGGTTTTTGTGGATTAATCTGAAGCGGGTATGGATGGACATTAAATTTTTATCAGATCCGGGAACAGAGGAGTCGCCAGACATGATTCTTACGATCCAATCGTCATTATCATCACCAGGGAAATTATCAGCACCGTAGCCGGAGACTTCATTAACGTAGTCCTTGTTAGTAACAGGGGCTCTAACGTCATGGGAGTGAAGTAGTCTTTTGGTGTTAACGTGTCTGAGACGAACTTCATCACCGTCTTTAATCTTTTCGAGGGAAGGGATTGCGGTATTGTTTTGATTTTTCTTTAGATATTTTAGGGTGCGTTCGATGACCCAGTAATTATTATTATCGCGGTGGCCGTACAAAGTGACTTGCTGTTGTTTTGAGCCACTTTCGTATTTTGAAGAGTGGGAGTGTAAGAATCCAGCGCTTGACGAGTCGTGGATGACTCTAATTTTGGAGCCGTAATAGATGTCGCGGTTAGTGGATTGAATTTCAGTATTTCCGATGGTTATTTGGAATTCGGGACTCATGAAGGAATTTCCAGGGCCGCTTTTTGGAAGAGAGGCATAGTGAACGTAGAACCAGAAAATATAGACAGAGATAGGGATAACAATTAGGCCTAGGAAGCGGGACCAGAAGTGTTTATTGAAAGTTTTAAGAGGGACTCTTGCATCAGTTATTCTTTCCCAGAGATCTTTTACGGTCCAGATACCGATGGTAGCGACCAAGAATAGTCCGACCCATTTACTGCTGAGGGCATTTCCCATATTAATTCCAGTCAAAATCAAATAAGCCCACCATTTTAGGCTGAAGGGGGAGTCATTTTCACGTAGGAATAGAGCCCAAAACATGACAGTAATGGAGGTGAAGAAGATTAGGATAGAGTCAAGCAAAATGAATCTAGAAATGGTCATAAAAGAGTTTTCGAAAGAGACGAGTAAAGCGCCAAGTAGGGAGGCATCTTCAGAGCCACCGAAAGCAGCAATAGTGACATAAGTGATAGGAACAACGGCGAGGCCTAAGAAAGCAGGTAAGAAGCGCATAGCGATGTATGGGACGTTGGTAGCGGAGTATTCCAGACCGATAGATTTAAAGTCAAAAACACCGTCGTAGCCGGAGACTTTACCCATAGCGGCAAACATCATTTTTGCGAGAGGGGGATGGACATCAAGGAAGTAGGTACCGTTAATATATAGACCAGCATGTTTTCCAAAGTGAACTTCATCAAATACAACTTTGTTGGGATGTGATAGTTTCCATAGACGGAAGTAGGCGGAGATAAGTATGAGGAGACCTAGTACAAGGAGTCTTTTCTTTGTAAAGCGGAATCTTTTGCCTTTGTTTATATCAGAGATTCTGGCGGAAGAGTTGTCGTAGTTGAAATCATCAGAGTGGCGGCTTTTATTGTAGGTGTTTGAGGAGTCTGCGTAGGGGTAATCGTTGTGCTGGGAGGAAGAGGAGTGTAAACCTGGAGAATCTGAAAACACAACCTGCTGTTTCCTGAAGCGGATCTTTTCAGAGGCCATGTTCAAGAAGGTAAAAAGGTAGAGCGAAGTATATTTTCAGAGGCTATATTGTTAAGGAGTAGTCCAAATATATGTGGTGGATATGAAGATGGGGGTGGATTGATTGAGGGCGCGGATGAGGAGTAGTGGTGAGTAGTATAGAGAAGAAAAAGAATGAGCGTTGCTTAAGATAGGGAGAGGTTAGATGTGGGTAACAAGAGAATTTTAACAGCAAACCCTAAAAATGCAAGAAAATGAAGAGAGACAAAAAGCTGCACAAAGTTTATTGCTGGTAAAATTTAGGTGATTAAATTTGAGAGTTTTGGCACAAAAATATTTAAAGCCTTTTAAATTGAAGAATTGATTAGATATTAAGACTGAGGCTTTTGCATTTCTTTGTTCCTTACAATCTGTCCAATAGGGACACGAGTTTCCGATTTTAATTGCCGCAATACTAATTTTCTTCGCTTAGTTCCTTCGCATTTAAAATTTCACAGCCTAAATATCCCCATCTGCCAATAGAATCAAAAATCCTAGCCAATTATAACATCATAAAATATATTTTAGCAGCCAATTATACTGTCTAATTTTTAACCCCGTTGCCTGGCGGCCGCTTAGAGGCTGCTGATTTGATCGTTTTCTTTGGAGCCGCTAATCAAATGCCAAATGGATCTACCCAATAGATTCAGCCTTTAATTGTACTCGATTTATGATATGTTATTTCCCACAGATCAGCGCAATAATATCTCCCTTTCCACATCAAATTTCCGATTTATTCCCTACTTTCTCCACTAATGCTCAATCAGCACGAAAAGTTCAATCATATAGCGTAAAAACACTGAAATTCCCGCTCAGTAAAGCCCACACTTACGATAGCTCACACTAAACTAGTTATTCACTACTCTTTCACAGAAAGCTAATAAGGTTTTCAACTGCTAAAAACATCTAATGTTCCAAAACAATCTTTTTAATCCCGAAATTCAATAAAGTATGTGGATACTTGGTTATCCAAATCATGCTGTCTAAACGAAAATATCCTGCTAATCAAGTAAGGGATTTTTTCAAATATGATTATGTTTAGTGGTTAAATTCTCATTTGCTTGTGAATTGGTGGCTAGTGAGTACCATTAGTTCGTATAATCCCGTACTAGCACTTCAACATATAGCTCAACTTCAATGATTGCAGTTTAACTAATCATACATTTGGGAAATTCTTTGGATAAGCGGAACTTTTTTTCTTTGAAATTCTATTTGCTTAATTTTATTAGGCAAAGTTATTGGCTGTGTTAGATTATTCATTCGACGATAATTTTTATTAAGATTATAAAATAAAAATATGTTGCAAAGTAGGAAAAACTTTATAGGAAAAGTTCCGATCCTTGAAATAATCTCCCATTTACTAAATATGCCCTATCCCTCGCCCAAATAGTCTTTCTGGTAAAAAGTTTTATAATTCCTCCATCAGCCGACTTTTCTAGCTTGACTATAAATTTGCTTCAGCTATTTTTTATTTTATTTTTGAAAAACCAATAAACTACCGGATTTCGGAATTATTAATCCTCTAAGAAATTAGAATATCTAGCTATTGAGGTTTTAAAAAAAAAAAATTGCCTGCAATTTATTAAATTAGTATAACCATTGCAAAGTTTCCTAATAACTGTTCTCTTCTTGGCTATAATCACTTTGGCGTGTAAATATATATTTACCAATTTCCCTTCCTACTCTTTTGAAAAAAATTAAATTTATTGATTCGTTTAAGATTTATAAGTAAAATTATTATTTGCAGATTTTCATCAGTTAGCCATATATTTTTAATATCTCGGAATTAAACTGCTATAAATGAAATCAGTTGGCTATATTTAGCAGATCAATTTTAGTCTACTTTCTGTCAAAGAATTTATTCCATCCATTTCGAATTTATCTATGCCCTCTAACCAATAAACTGCCCCCAACCTATCACCAATTATACAGCTTGCCAGAAAATGTCCAGATATCATCTTCAATTTTTCTATTTTTAATCATTTTCAATGCTTTCCATAATTTCTAAATTTATAAACCAATCGTAGTTTATATTTTATCACCCTTAAGTGTAGCATATTTCATTCAAAAAATCACAATATCACTTTTTAAATCTTCTAAATCAAATTACCAATAATTTACCTTTATTTGTGCCAGCTAAACAATATTTCGGTTTGATATAAAATTTATAGTTAAATCCAAGTTTAATTAATTTTTAATTTTATACTAATTTAATAGATTAATTTTATTTTTCAAAAAATACGTCAACTGCTTCTACAACTTCTACATAATATATGTTAGGTTTTCTTATTTTAAACTAAATGATCTTTCTTTCAACAATAAATAAAAGCTATTTTAATCTGAAATCACAAACTCCATTACTAACTTATAGTATATAAAAATGAATATATATGGGAGATTATTTATGAAGAGGTCTTTTTATAGTGTAAAGAGTTACAGTGTATAAAATCGCATAAAAATTAATAGCCAATGAGAAAAATCAGAATTTTTTTTTAGCAAATAATTATTCCAAAATTAAATGAGTAAATAGAAAAATTGAAATACCTTTTTATTCCGCCAATGATATTTACTATTAATGAATATCAAATCCAATAAAAATAAACTGCAACAAAGTGCACTCTTCGTTCAGAATCTCCCATATATAGTTGCCTTGATTAGAAATTGCCTGTTAACCATTAAATCTTAGAATCTACAACAATCGCTAATAAAATTATCAAAAAATAACTATGAATCCCATGTACATTTTATTTTAATATATTCCAGCACATTTATGCAACTGCTTTTTGAGATTTTTTTATTATTCATTTACTTCTAAATATGGTTTCATCGGAACAGGAATAACATTAACACGATCCCAATCTTTCTAGTAAAATTTATAATTTATAATTTATATATTTAATTAGTTCATTTATAACTACGTTTCATTCTTTGCAAAAAATCGCTTTAAAATCGGTATTTTAATACCTCATTGAACGAAATAAATTCAATGGGGGGGGGGGGTAAATTTGGTTAGCTATACCAAACTAATATCAACTAACTTCAAATTAAATTGAGTTTCCAGAATCCTTTTATAAACGTATAACTTTATTTTATAAAAACTAATAACTAGTAACTTGAAGTGCACTATTCTTTTATATTGTTTATAATCATCAGTCATTAATTTGAATTGCACTATTTGTATAAAAAATGTAAAAATAATCATGTTTCTATATCAATTGCAACACAAAAATGTTACACAATGTACCTCTTAAATATACAAAATGCTGTATTTTTAAAATATATAAATTTTTTCTTGAGTTCGACTTTTACCGAATTTAGAGTATTTAAAAATTAAAATTTATATTAAATATGTTTTTTGATTTATTTGAATTCAAAATAAACTGAAATTTGATCAAAAATGCAAAAATTTCTAGACCCACTAAATTTTGTTAATCTAGGGGGAAAAAAATTGATATCATGGAGGTGGGGTATGTCTCTTTAGCAAAAAGACCTTCTACGTAAATACAGATTAGGAACTGAATTGAGTTGTTCAGCATATTTTCTTTTAATTTCACTGTAGTATACTGTAAAACTTTCGAAACTATGAGAAAATGGTATAATTTCTGCCAGTCTTTCAAACGAACTGCTCGTGGAACAATAGATTAATAGCTTCTTAAGTCTAACACTATCAAACCTAATGTTGTCGAGAATAAACCCAGAATCAGTTTGAAGCTCGTTGTGGTCCTCGTAAATCTTTGCATTCTTCAAGGATACTTCAAAAACAATAAGACTTTTCATCTTATTTAATATTATAGCAATAGATTTTGCACTGAAGTAAGCATCTTTGATCGAAAATCTGCGAAGGTCAGTACTGGCCCAGTTCTTATAGTCATAATAAGTTAATAGACCATCGTTAATCTTTATCGGCTTTTTGCTTGTAAAACATCCTGTTGATATCTCTATATTTGTGATTTTGCTCAGCTTTGATAGTAACGAGTTCAATCCATAGCTTGTAAACTCCAAAAACTCGTAGCTATGGCTCCCGTTTGCTACAATTGTTAAGCTAGTTAAATTAGGACAATTTAAAGATATTTCACTTGCCAATTTATCGTTAATTGTTGGCAGAACTAGCCTCTTTAAGCTATCAAACTTTTTTTTGAACATCATATCAAAAAACTTTCCGTCATGAGGAAAAATTGCACAGCTCAGCCCAAACTCTTCAAGATTCGGAAAACTTTGTGAATTTACTCTTAATACATATTCAGAGTCTATTGGTAGCATATCACTAAAGTCTAAGCTGACTACTTGGTTTTGTGCTGTTTTTGTTAGAGTTTTGGTCTCTATTCCTTGAGTCTGAAACCAAACCGATCTTTCAGATACCTCGGACTTTTTAACAGCTACGGTATTAGGCTCAAAAGTAGAATTGCTCACATTCAGAGTCTTGATTTTTTTATTATTTGATAGCTTTTCAAACATATCGTCTGATAAATTGATATTTTCAATCTTCAAATTCGTTAAATTAGAAAGACCTGTTGTTGGTTTCTTGTCATCGTACGCTTCGTAAGAGCTAAATAGCTGCGAAAAGCTTAATCTTGAATCAAAAGTGCCTACAAGCTTCAGGTTTTCTAACTTTGGATGCTTTTTTGCCATCCATAAGTGTAAACCTGTTATATTTCCTGCGTTCATGATAGTCATGCTCTTTATTTTTGGAAAAGATCCGCTAATTATATTCAAGCAATTAGACATGAACAGTTTATCTTGCTGTGCATCAATTATCACCGTATGAATAGAAGGCCACTCAAGCCCAATAAATTCATAGAGAGATATCAGGATATCCTTTTCTCTGATAAAAGATGGGCTTCTACGTTGGCCATTGTAATTATTCTCAATATCGAGATCAAGATTGGATAATCCATTATCTTTGATCATTTTGTGAATTTTTAAATTGGTTAATTTTAGTACTTTTATTTGGTCTCTATACTTTTCATTAGTTCCTCTTAGTGCTGTAAGGCTCTTGAACGGTAAAGTAATTTCGTTGAATAATATTGGTGTTACTATGTAGTTCCACCTTTTTGACAGCCTTGCCATTTCCATCAACGTTCTTTTGTTGCTCATATTTTCGTTTTCAACTCTTATATCAGAGCTTTCGTTTTCGATTGGCCTCAGCGTAAGACATATTTCTCTGATTATATCAATTGATAGTTTATCCATCGTAAGTTGCTATTTATATGTTAATAAATCAGCTTTGTGGTATTTATTATGCTCTGCGCGCTAAATAAACTATCTAAGCCTTATTGGTGTTATCAAATTAGGATTTCTTTTATTTTTCTGACCTGGATATGATATTAGATGAGATATTCAGTATTTATAAGTTATCCTTTCCCGGAGTGCTCCTGTCAAAATGAATTATTTCGAATAAGTTTAAGAAAATAGTATTTAACGAGTCAAATTTTTACTTTGCTAAAAGTTATAAATCGAATATTCTTTTTATTTATATGAAATACTAAATTAGCGATGAAAATTAAGTGAATTATTGTGATGCAGAATGGATGTAAAAGGGAAAGATCAAAAACTAAAAAGATAAATAAATAAAGTCTTAGGAATTGATCTATATTGTAATGGTTTTAAGTTAAAAGTAAAAAATTTTGGGTAATAAATGGAATGAAAGAATGTTTCCGGATACCAGCTATATATTCCTTATTTTAACTTTTAATTCTTAGATTCTCTAGAAGCAAATGTTTCAAACAGTTCAATGATGTTATATTATAAATTTAAATAAAACAAGAAATATAGGTAACCCATATTACTAAGAATACTTGAACTAAGCTCGGTTGCTCATTAGAATAATCAATTTCAGTACAAGTTTTATCTGCTTTCTTGCAGCCATTTGAACTAGAATTCTACCAGCAAATAAACGGTAAATGTAAAATTCCCGTATTGGCTAATACTGTTCCATTTTCAAATTTGATATTATTAATTATGGTAAATATTTTACAAATGTATACCCACTAAATTACATGAGGCTACAGTCAAATTATACTCTTATAGTTCAGATTTAATATCAACTTTCTCATGAACCTTAAAATAATTTTACTCGTTGTATATCTTATTCGTTAAATCACTCTTATGGTTTACGATAATTTCGTTTTTTAGAATGTCTATGTGATACATAGCCACTTATTGGATAGATTAGCTCGCAATCGGTGAAAATTCTGTGTAGTAGATTATTCGTCACTTTTTCACTGTGTTAGTAGGTCATATACTCGCACCTTCGAGCATGATTACCTGAAAGAACAAAAAATGACACCACTAGGAATTTTATTTCAAACTTCTGTTTTATGAAAATGGCTTTATTTTAGAACGGTAATATGATATGGGAGATTCTTTTACCCTTTCACAGGCATTAGACTATATTTTTTCTACGCAATATTTCCAACCATGTTGAATGGTAATACTTTAGCTTCGAGGCTTTTGAAACATTGGTATAATTTATATTAACAATAAACATTAAATTTGCTTTTAAATCCAAACTAACCATAAATTTGATTTTTTAATATTGTGTTGGACGGGAAAAGGCTAAACCGCACCAGGTTGCTTCCTTCTAGACCCTTTCCTGTCACACTCTAAAAAAATCAATTTTACGGTTAGTTTGTGATTTTAAGCAAATTTATTATTTGCTGTCTATTTAAAATACACCAATGATTCTTAAAGCCTCGGAATTAAAGTATTTTAATTCAAAGCTGTTGGTTATATTTTGATATCAAAAACACTATCCTGAGCGTGAAAGGGTTAATAAGGGCTGATACTTTTTATTTTTGCCAGCCAATGGAAATGGCGAAAAGAAGTTAAATTTTCGCAAGAAATGCCCGTAAATTGGGCATAGTGTAATTTGATATTATTATTTATAATGAATTTAATGGTGATTATTTGTATATAATAACCCTTTCGCTGGCGGTAGACTATTTTTGACCTAATAAATATAGCCAACTATATTCAACTATTATACTTTATTTCCGAGGCCTTAAGAAATATTGGTATATTATAAAATAACAACAAAAATAAACTTGCTTATAAATCATGAACGAATCAAAAAATTGATTTTTTTAAAGAGTGTTGGACGGAAAAGGGTTAATGTAAATTTTTATTTAAATTTGTTTTATTATATCTATCAATTTTTATAAATTTATATTTACTTATTAAAAATTTTTTTTCTGCCCAGTTTTACCCAGAAAAATTTCTAGTATGAAATATTTTTCTTGGCAACCATTTATGGTGTTCTGAAATACAAAGCTCAAACACATTTCAGTCTATTTTTTTTCTTTAATTTAATCATTTTAATTGAGCGTAATTATTGCTATTTATATCAGCTTTAATGATTAAAAAATATATATCTGGAGAATAAAATAGATGAAGCAAAAAATTAAACCTTGAACCAATGCCCAGTGGGTATGAAGCTGCTAGAGCTGAGGGAGCGGGGAGATCGATTGAAAATTTATTTTTTAATATTTTTTTAACTTTTTAAATATTATTTATTGGTTTTTTGTAACCTTTATTTATATATTATAATTCTAAAAAAAAATAAAAATAAAAATAAAAAAAGCAAAAAAGTGATCTAATTTTGGTTGACTATTTTTGGCCTTCTGTACAGGAATTCCCATTTTTTATCTACCGCCCGCTAAAGGGTTAAAAAAGTAAATTTATTGATTCACTTATGACTAATTTCTTATTTATAATTTGACCCTATTCATAAATAAACCAATAATTATTATCACTTTGGAATTATATATTTTTACTGAATGCAGTAGGCTATATGTTGTAGGCCAAAAACAGCATACCTTTCGGGAAATGTATAAGTAGCACCCTTATAATCAAGGAATGACTGCGGAGGGTGTGAGTAATTTTAATTTGATTAAATCTAATTTTTCCATTACAAAGATTTATTCTAATTAATAAAAATATATGCTCATAAAACTCGATAATGAATTCTGGAAAATAGTAAAATTTGAAAATAGTATGATATAAACACGCAGTAAATAATTTATCTACATATTAGGATAAATTTTGAAGGGTAGATTAATATCGAAAAAAATATTTGGACTCACTGATTAAAACTACAAATCATTATAATTCATCTTTTCAAAAATTAAAAAAATAAAATAATAGTCTTGGATTTTTTTTAAAATAAGTATACATAATAATCCTAAAAAAAATGTAGAATAAATGAAAGTTTTTGATATGAAAAAATTATAAAATGAATACAGTTGTATATTACATGAAAATTATTCAATTGAATTGAACGAAGAGATTGAGAATTAATTTTCAATTTTAAGCTTTAAAACTTCATAAGTTGCCTAAGGCTGGATTATAATATTATAATCTATTCAAAACTATGAAAAATATAATATGAAATTTATATCTATTCATTTGTGAGATAATATAAAAATTCGGAAATTTATGAAATTATAAAGATGGATTTTCTGATAAGAAACAAATATATGATATTATAATATATTGATTAAAAAATGAAAAGCCAATAATTGGTAATTAAATTAATAGCATATAAAATATCAAAAATTTAATCAACTTTATAGATTAACTGACTAAAACTTCAACTAGCTTAAATGTTGAAAAAAATTACAAAAATGAAAAAAAAAAAGCTTTAAATATTTCGATATTTATCAAACGCAAGCTACGCTTCCGATAATTCAATTAAATATAAATAATATAAATTTAATAAAATAATTTCAGGAAATTAAAAGTAACTCAAATTAAAAGGAAAAACTAACATAACATAGAAAATAATAATGGGGCCATATAAAATAAGAAAATATAATAATTTTTGTGGATTGGTATAAAATTAATTGGCTTGCCTCTAAAAATTAAAATATTATGGAATCTATTTTAAAGCATCTGTATAATAACAGAAAAAATAGTGGTGATTAAAACCCAAAAAATATTCCTTTCATTCAAATACGCAAGAGTGAGATAGAAACACTGATAAATATTTTATATAGTTGATATAAAAATCGTAAATACTCGAAAATAGTATAAAATTTTAATGAAAAAATATGAATTTATATACCTAAAAATCGTAATAATCTCGATTTTATACAAGTTTTAGAAGGATTCGATATAAATTTCTCCCTACCTCGAAAAAAAAAAATAAAAACGACTTTTCCTTATGGGAAATACACAGATTGAGAGCTGAAAATTACATATCTAATAAATATTCAAGATGAATCAATATGCTCAGTATATTAGAATTAATATAATAGAGAAAATTATAGACCTTTTCAAAATCAAGCTATAAATAAATTTGAAAATATCCGGCTCAAAATTAAATCTCTCTGATTTTAATTTGAGCCAGGTGTCATTGGAAACAAAAATAGAATTATTTTCATTGATTAAATATATCAATCTAATGGATAAAAATATAATTAACCTATTTATATTAAACAGCATCAAATTCACTAGAATTTACATTTTAATTTTTAATTTTTAATTTACATATCTGTATATACATTAGCACTGAAATTCATTAAAAAAAAATATGAAAGGCCAAATTTGCTATATTATTGATATTGAACATGCAAAATTTAATTATCATATTTAAAAATTCCTTTAAAAAACTAAAATATTAAATAAAATGACAAAAAATACATTTTATAAATATGAAATGTAGTGTTAGCATTTATATTGCATTGAAATCTTTTTAATACATAATGGTACTCTACCTGCATAAAAAAATTATAGATTCATTAATGCATTAAATTTTTATAATCAATATGCTTATAGGTATAAAAAGTAAAAAAGGGTCAATTTCAAGCAAACCTAGAAAAATTTAGGGTAATTTTCAATCTGATGCAGCATCTTCTACGTGAAAATTGAAGTGAGCAAAAATCAAAAGACCCGTATGATACAACTATAATATCTATGTCAGAATTGACTGATTAAAATGATTTCGCAGAGAACATAATCATTTTTAAATACATTTCATTGATCCGCAGCTAAAAGATTAAAAGAACAAGATTGAAATTATTTCTTTCCATAAATCTAAACCTACGAAATAAAATCTGCTCAATTGAATAATACGGCAAAAAGCTAGCTAAATGTAAATGAATTTACTTTGTGTATAACAAAGAAAAATTCGACACAAGCTACTATATTATTGAATATTAAATACAACCTATAATTCGATGAAATCTTATTATCAAAAATACTAAGGATACGGAAAATATTTTTTCTGATGTTCTAGGTGTTTATGTATCAATAATACCTCAATTATAGATCAAATGATTATAGAATACTTCCAGACTGTTTTGGACCTATCAAGAATGCCAATCCAACTAATCAACGTGGATACTAAGCTGTTGAAGAATCAAGAGGCGTTTTTGCCTTCAAATCGAAGAATTCAGCTGCGGAAATTCAACATAACCACTCCTTTCAAAAGAAACAGAGAAATAACATCCCAAATTTCATGAAAATTTCTACATTTCTGAAGCTCCAGAATTAAAGTTATCACCAAAAACGAAGAAAAAATAATTTATATATGTGTGTGTGCACAGCCGTATTCAAATTTTTATTTAGTGGCTGCTACACCTGACAGTGGTCTGTTATGATAATTATAGAATCTTTCCTCTTAGGCGCCATATAATTATATGCAAGTTTTCTAGATCCGAAATAACCTAAAATAGATAGGTCCTAAAAATAGTGGAAATTGAATTCAAAATCCACTTTAAAAATTCTTACGCTCTGAATTCGAAAATATTTCAAAATATATGCTTTTCTATCGTGACGCCCTCGACACTGTGAATACTCTAATTATGTATTTTACTCAAAATTCTCACTGAAAGCTCAGTAATTTTAACTACCGTATATTTCTTTAAGCTTGAAACGCTTCAATAGAACGTTATCTCTCGATGTATATAGGATTTTTATAGAGACTTTTCTTATACCGCTAAAAAAATTCAAAAACGTAATTACATGACTCGGATTAATATTTCTGCAGACCTATATTTTATATCCTGAAAAATGCTGTAAGACTCGGATCATTTATGTACTTGATAACTTTCAGCAATTTATAGTTTCACCATTCTTATAGAAACTGATTTTCAGAATATAATACTATGAAATGTTTAAAAAAAAATGAACCTATAAAATTCTCTTCCAGAAATCACAGAAATGGAATTTTAAACAAAATCAAGTTATACATAAATAAGATTAGTTGCGGGATTATTTCGGTAATCAGAATTATAGAGTGTCACATAATTATTAAAACTTATAAAATCCAAGAAATTATTAAAAAAAATTATATATTAAAATCTAGAATTTGTAATATCACTTTCTTTCAATCCAGAAAAAAATGTTATTTTTGTGTCTAGTTTAACTATTAATAGATTAGAAATAAATAATTACTTTTATTAATACCCCAGTTTAAAAGTTAATTTGATTTCATCGTTATTCAAAAAACGTATCTTTTCCTCGGCTATTATTAAAAAGTTCTACATTATAATAATTACCGAGTACAATAGTCAAAAGTTCTGGAAAAAATATATATAAATATATAGCTACCTGCTCTACGTAAAATCGGGTTTTCATTAGGCCTAAAAACCTATAATAAATAAGCTTAGTGACATCTAAAACAAGTTATTAATTAATTTACGTATAATTAATACTATTTAGAACACCACTTTTAGAAAAGGAAAACTCATATTTCTACAATATTTTAGCCTGTTTCAAGAAATTTTGCCAATAAAATTGTCAAAAATACCGGAGATATAAGAACTGGTATCATATATCTGCTTGATTACCAATACTTTTACTCATGCAATCAATGTGCCATAGGTACATTATCCATCTAAATCTATAGTTGGCTCAGGGCCCAGAAGAAATGATGTTTTTCAACATAAAAATTTTAGACTCAAAACATGATATATGGGATCCATTAATCAGACCTATTTTCATCATTTTAAAAAAATATTTTATAAACCTTAATTAATCTCGATTGTGGAAAAATCAAAAATAAATCATTTTTAACTTGTGTTTTCTGACTAAAGTGAATTAATTAATTAATCATCCCTTCATCAAGTTATATCTCTCTGAAATTTGAGGAAATTCAGTGTGAACCGCAAAAGATAATTATAGTTGCCAAATTTTGATATCGTCATTTATTTCCAAGTTTTTATAGATATATCGGTGAAACATTCTTTATCTCCTTCAAGACAAAATATTTACCCAACTTCAAAAGTGCAAATTTTTGACTCCCAAGAAAAAATAATGCTGCTTGGTGGTGTGAGGAATCAGCAGCGTATCATCAAGTATCAATCAATTTCAGGAATCAAAATTGTGATTATCTTTTCCTAATTTTTATCGAGTTTAGACCCTATTAGTTTACTAAATGTTACCTAATTATTAACTGAATAGCCTCGGATAGTGTCACTTTCACTATACTTTCCCGCAACCTGTAAAAAAATTGGAGAGATAAAAAAGTAAAAAAATCATAAAAATTCAGTAATCCAATAATACAAAACAGAGCTGATGGTACCATTTTCTATTCCTGAATCGCCATAAAATACTCACCTAATAAGAATTTTTTTAATAATATTTGACCATACATCATTAAAGCAATTTTTTAAGCTGTCCATATAAATTAAGCCATTAATGAATAAAAAAGTATGATTATTAGGAGCATTAAGATTCCTATGAGCATAAAAAAACACCATATTGATAAAGAGAGAAAAAAATTTAAGAAATACATTATATCAAATTGTTCATAATTTCGTTAAAATAAATTCAAATCGGTCGATATTTAGCAATTATACATAGTGTAGACATGGTACAGGGTAGAATGGTTTCGAAGACTATTCTACCGAGAAGAAATAGTGCTGGTTTTTGACAAGATTTTTCTCCTTAAACTGGATTTTTTTATTGCAGAAAAATCACCCAGAATTTTACGAATATTTTCGAATTAAATTTCTTCCATTATTATTATTATTATTATTATTATTATTATTATTATTATTATTATTATTATTATTATTATTATTATTATTATTATTATTATTATTATTATTATTTGTCTTTAGTTTTTAGTTAGCCTTTATTATGATTTATACAAATTATTACTTATGCAAAAAGTATAAATAGTCATTATTTTACCCAGTTTTCTCATTCCATATCAGACAACAAATGTCTTCCATCTTAATAATAGAATCTATAGTAATACCTGGCTAACCGTTTTTCTTGTTTATAACTCTTTAATTCTCTGTTATCTTGACATTCCTGAATCCATCGATGCCTTCATCAATGCCTTAATGAGCTCGACGATCCATGTTTTTGATGCTAGTAATTTGTAGCATGCACTCTCACAGGCTGTGCTGATACTCATGAACACATAGTTTAATCCTAGTTCGTCCCTGATGCGCTCCATGGCAGCAGATATACCGAAATTGGAAACTATTCAATTTGCCTTGTCGATTTTATACTGTATGAGCTTGCACCTGGCTTCGCTCATGCCAAATGTCTGACCACAATAGCATCCAATCGGAATCAGAACCGAATTGATGAACATAATTTTTAGTGCTTTCTGCACATCAGTCTGTCCTAGAAGTTTTAGATAGCGTATACAGCATTCCTGACCCTGTTCCTTTTGTTTTTGATCATCCCAAATACATCCCACTTGCTATTCACAATATAGCCCAAGTAAGTGTACTGGACTGTGGAGTTGAATTTTTGGCCCTGCAGGATCATATCAGCGGTCAAATTCCCGCTTATTGTCATTATAACACACTTGGAGACATTCATAGTAATTTACTAAATGTCCGAACATACATATGTAGCGTTCAGAGCAATTTCTAGATCAGCTAATAAATCGAAAAAGCCTAAAATTTGAATAACTGCTAGTTTAAAATTTTTATTACTATCTTCAAGGTGGAAAAGTTTATTTTTATAATAAATTATAGTATAGCTGGTTTTTATTAACAATGGCGTTTATCAATTTAAGTGTACTAGAAAAAATAAAATTTATAGCGAGTGAATAGTAAATAATTATATAATACTTATTATTTATCATGATATATTATGGCTTTATACTTTCTACTATTTTTCAAATAACGATTTATTTTCACATGAGCCGTCTTAAATTTTAATAACGGAGCTCTATAATTGCAATCTTTTTTTTAATATTTTAGATAATCAAAGTATATATTTTTATTTCTTTCAAAAACTTCAACTAAATTTTAGATAACTTTTCATCGCTCTGATAACTTTAAATTAACTTTAAATTAACTTTGCATTTCATAACTACTATAAATATTATAAGTAGCCATACTTTTATAATATTAGTTTTTGTTTCAGACATATAGACTGTAAACCGGTAGAGGAAATTATTAATATGAGAATATTATTTTGTATATTACTTGCACCAACTTGACTATTTTTTTAATTTATTTTATCGTATAGCTATTTTGGCAATAAAATTGCACGAATAAATAAAAGATAAATAATAACCTTTTATATCCATATAAGCCTTAATATTCCCAATAATTAATATTGCTATAAATCAGCTTTATTATTTCGAAACTTTTTACTTTTAATAGTTGAAATCGGTTATAATAAAATAAAATAATTGCTTATAAAGTTATGGAATTAGTTATAGTTCAAAAAATAGTATTTAAAATACGTATTTAACGCGTAATCAACTATTAACTTCTCTGAGCGTTTCTGTTAAACGAAAAAACGAGAATTTAATTATTAAGTCGTTTTAGATGAGTTTTGATAATCTAATAATAGTATGTGTAGTATTTATTATATATTGAGATAATTTCTGATTCTTATTTGGTTCGTATTCGTGTTTAGAAAAAATATAAAAATTTCAGCTATATTAATGAAACATATAGTTAATGACTTTTCATTTATTAAAGTATTGTGATATTAAAATTATTGGACAATGTTTTATTTTTTGAATAGGAAAAATATAAAATTTTCTATTAATTTATATGTTTTATACGCTTAGACTTCCTATTAGTGTATTATCAATAACAATAACAATAACAATAATAATATCTAGATTTTTTTAAAACCATAACCAAAACTTATAATAATATTTTAAATAATATATCGTCTATATACGAAACTTATTATAATGTTATCTAGGAAAGATTTTGCTATTGTTGCTTAGACGAATATTGTTAACTCTGTTTAAACCATTTTCTAAGAAATAAAAAAATTATTTAAAGATAAAAAACTTCCATTCAAAATATTATATAAAAAAACATATATATTATCTATAAGTTGATTATCTATAAGTTGATTATCAATAGCAACATACACCTAAAAACTAATCGTCTTCAATTTATTAATTCACGATGTTTATATCAAAATTTGCAGCATATTCCGCACTTACACTATATACTCAAATAGTCTCACTAGTTATTACCAATGAACAGAAATGCATCGCTGAAAATTGTGATAACGATTTTAGTAATTATAACTGTGTTGAAAAATGTCAAAATTATCCAAATATTACAAAAAGTAATACAAAAGAGATGGATACGTGCATGGATACATGCTTGAATGGAAACAGCTACTCCGAATCTAGAGATTGCCTAGAAAGGTGTGGTAAAACGGCTCAAGTGCCTGCTATTCCATTCAATAGTTCAGTTCAAGGTTATAAAGTTCTTTCAGGAAATTATAATGATGATAAACGAATAGAAAACAAATCAGATGCTCAAAAAGATTCAAATAAAGATGGTGGAAAAGTGAATTCTGGAGATATTCAGATACCATTTTTGGAGGTTCCAAATAGCGCCAGAGACACATATAACAGCCAAAAGCCACAAGTTACACCAAATAAAATCACCTCCATCCCAATACCAGTGAATGAATCAAATGATATTAACAAAGATAATTCATCTAAAGATTCCGGAAAAAGTGATCTTGATAACAATGCTAAAGACGAAGATAGAAGTTCAACAGCCGCATATCCAACTGAAACTATACTGAAGGTGAACAATGCTAAAAATATCAGAGGAAAAGCTGTTGGGGCGGAGCTCGAAGCGCCAGTTAAAAATTCGTCTATAACTCACACCAAATCAATGTCTTCAAAAGGTACATCCAAGCTTACAAACTACAAGTGTACCTTTTTTATGGTTATTTTCGTTATACTCACATTTTAATAGCATTAATATTACCTTTAAAGCTGCTATTTTTAATATATTTTAATTTTTTTTGTAATAAATTTATAAAAAGATAAAATAACGATTATTAGAATGACGTTTCGCTCATTTTTTTACTATATTTTATAACCAAAACAGCTTTAATCTTTCTATAAACATGCTATTTTTATTTCATCGACTTCAATTTATATCCTTTCTATCAAATAAGAAAAAAAAATTTTATTATAATAAATTCAATTTTCATAATATTTACTATTAAAGGATCTCATCTTATTAGTCAAATCTAAAATAACTACTGTTAAATATAATACAAATAGTAGCTTATATTTTTTCTATTCGGGATAGAAATTATATAAATGAAAGTCGAAATGCACTCAGTTTTTTAGCTTGAAAAATTATACAATTAGATACTTTAATGATTGAATTCTTCTATAATTGATGTTAAAATTACTTATTTGGTTGGAAAAATTAATAAATAAAATTAAAACTGAATGGAAAATAGGGACAACGGAATAAAATAATCCAAAGTTTTTTTATATAGATCAAGCCTAATTCTATCCTTAACGCATAAATCTCGTATTAATAAATATAATTTTTCGATATCAAAACAATAAAATTTACTTGTAAAATCTACAGAAAATTCAATTTTTTAAGTCGTATGAACGTTAAACCATCTAATTAATGAATTGAAGTGATTATAAATCAGCAAGATAAAATTTATGCTGTTTTATAGTGATAAATTTTCATGCACAGGCGTGAATAAAAAAAAGTCTAAAAACGCGTTATATTTGAAAGCGATAGATGTATGATGACACGTTTTTTTGAATGAAAAATATTCGTTATTTTAAATTCATTTTTAAAAAAAAAATGCATATCTTGTATTAATATCCAAATTTAAATTTATCAATTTAGTTTGTATGTATTTTTTATCAAAAGTTGTGCTAAATTCTGATTATTTATTAAAATTGAGGGTTTTTTTACTTTCTCTAGCTTTCTTGCGTTTTCTGAAGATAAAATGCAGATGTATAATACCTGATAAAACTTATTTAGCGCTAAATTAGCATAAAATAAAGTAAATATAGCTAATACAAGATGAAAATTTAATTTTTATAGATAAAATTTTTAATTTCATAGTTTAAAGGTATTAATTTATTTTTTCGGGGTTTATATAGTATTTTATAGAACTATATTATTTAATTTCAATATAGTATTTTCCACATTTTTTATTATGATCAATGATTTTTATTGATCATGCCAGAATAATTATCTTTCTAATATATTATTGTTTATTAGTTATTATTGAGAAATATAAATAAGTTAACTCCATTAATCTGGCATTCTATAAAATATATAAGTGGGTAAAACTTTATGGATAACTCTCAAGATAATTAATTTTTTAAACTCTCCCATTTTTTTTCTAAAATCATTTTAAAATCTGCATATCTGCAGTATTGCAATTCTAGAGTATATTAGCATATTTTTCGATGCAAGGATATCAAAATTTCACCCAAATAAATAACTTATGTATATTTTTCTCATGCTATATTCAACCTGCATATTTATCTAATTCAACTAATTATCATAAAACCAAAAAAAATGCATGTTATTATCAAAAAAATTACCATTTTTACCAATAAAAATTAATCAAGATATTCATAAATTTTTAAATTTTTTTTTTTGAAATTAGAAATGAATATTTGTTCAATAAACTTGTATATAAAACTAAAACATAATATCAATCTATTAAATTCAAAAAAAAAATACATATCCAGCGAAACTTATTTTTTTAGAGCTTGGTGTATTTTAGTTTCAGAAAGTTCAAAAATATTAACAAATTAGTTTATGTTTTAGCCTCAATATCTAAAAAAACGAGATGAAGCAGAATCTGAAGAAATGAAAATATGATTATTACGCACTTTAATTCTTTGAAATATGAATGACAAACCAATTAATCTCGTTAATGTCGTTAATAATAATAATTTAAAATACAGATAATATCGAGTTTAAAAATAATACATTTCTTGTATATTGAAACTATTTAAAAAAAATTAAACAATATTTTGAAGTACTTCTATGCAATTTTATGCATCATTTTGATTTCAAATTTTCGTTTTAAAGTTATTATATATAGGAAATAAAGCTTTAATACATATATCATATATTATTTAAGTTTTAATATTATCTATGAATATGGATTGTTCCCTAATTATCCGACTTTAGCTACTGCATAACGCCACTTACATCTATAAAAAAAAAGTATATACATGAAAGCCCAACAGAAATAAAAACATCAGATATATATTTATTTGCTGAAATTATATATTAATTTTATATTATTTTAATATTTTGTGTTTTCAATATAGAGTATTGTCTCATAAAACGCATAATAAAATACCTGCATTGAATATACCGGTATATACTGGTTGGGGACGGGGGAGGATGTGGCTCTAAATTTTTATTTATATATGTTATCACTTATTTACTTCAAAAAATATATAAATAAATACAAAAGGAAAATTTAAATATTGATCTAAAATTTCAAATTTTCTAAAAAAAAAAACCCCCCGACTTTCTATTTATTTATTAAAAGATACGCTAATAAATTATAAAACATTATCTGTATCAAGTTGAGAGAGAAAATGAGTATAAGGACATTTATTAAATTCTCATTGTGCGCTATTTTTGCATTAGGCGATGGTGATGACACGAACTCGAGAGAAAACTGCGTGAAGAAATACTGCCCTGCCGGTATGTATGACGTTAATTGCGTTGCAAGGTGCTATGATGTACCAAGCCCAAACGAGGATATGATAAGAAACACGCAAAAATGCTACAATGAGTGCTGGAAGCTCGGCGCTAATAACCCGTTTATTCAAGGTTGCCTAATCAAATGCAATGAAACAGAGTATAACCCGCCATTTACCTCAAAATATAAGGCAAATAACGGCAAGGAAAATACGACTACTTGCACTAAGGAGAATGGGAAATATCCGGAACATTGTGACCCTGCAATAATAACCAAAGACAATAATGGAAAAAATTTCGAGGATTTAGACCAAAAAAAAAACTTTGATGAGCGAGAAAAATCAGATTTGAACAAGAATCCAAGGAATAGTAACAAAGACAATAATAAAAAGCTCGTTTCTGGAAGCGAAGTCTTAAAAGGTCAAGAAAACGCTGGATCAAACAAAATTTATCCAAATTTAGTTTCAATGATTTCTGCCTGTGTAATCATTACATTATCTATAAATTGTCTGATTTAATTGCTTTTTGTTAAACAATTTATACCTCATCGCATTTTAATATATTTATAATAACCTTTAATTGATTTAACAAATTATGATCTTTATTAAATAATTTTATAACTTACACAACTTTTTTATATTAAAATACATCTTTAATATGAAATTATCGACTATCTATAATTATTTTCAAAAAAAAAAAATCATATGACCCCCATTCCCATTCACTTTCCTTCACTCTGATCCATTTATGTTTTGTGTTCACTATTTATTACTAAAAAGCAAATTGAAACATGTTGAAAATTACTTATAAATCTAATAGTATGTTTTTTTTCGAAAAATTTATTAAAACGTAAATAAATAGTATATAAAAATAATATAAAAATAATTAATGATGTTAAATAAGAGTAAAAAATTTTATCAACAAAATTTTTTCAACTGACCCCCCCTTCGCCGCTCTAGCAGCTCCATAACTTTTGGGCATTGACTCAAGGGGACTGGTACATCACTTATACTTTCTAGTATAAGTGATCTGGATACACGAATGCCGTTCAAAAAAATTGACTGCTTCAAGCTCATAAATTTGATCAGCTGTGCCAGATCAAAGCTGGCTCAATGATTGATTAGATTCTCCCGTCTCCCTCAAAAAAATTTTACCAGCTAGTCCCAACCGGGCTTCATTGAAATTTATATAGTAAAAAATTTTCTGCAGAACTGATCGAAGCTAGTATGAACGTTCGATCGTTTTATTCTGATCTCAGTGGCACATAGCGCAGTCTAATAGTGTGTGATCTGCAGTCTCAGGCCCGCTTAACATGTAGAAGGAGGGAGATAATATATATATTTTCAATGAATATATTAGTGTTGGATAGGCGCTGGGTAGTTCAAATAGCTGCTCATTCGCAGTTTCCCGATGCCCTGGAAGCCCAGCTTATCTGTATGGGGGTACAACTGCTTGAAGGCAAATCTAACTGCTTTTGGGTTTTGTTTTTCAGTTAATACCCCATTATTGTATTTTGAACTAATTATTTTTGATATTTCTATTGGAAAATGAAATTACAGTCTGCCCAGTAACGCCTGTCTATAAGTGTCTTTTTTTTTTCCATCTTGAGCTGCCAGTTACCCAGGTTGAATTTTTGAGCCTTAATTGGCTTGTAGATGTGATCGGGAATCCACTTTCTGGATAGTGACTTATTAATGAAAGGCTCTCTCACGTGCGGTACTGATACGGAGGAGCACTGAGGTGATACCCAGTTCTTTGCAGTTTGGTTTCATGGAAGCGCTTTTTCCAATCTTGGAAACCTAACGCTTTTGATTATTATTAAATTGTATCTAAAATATTACTAAACTGATCAGGATCTTGAACAGGAAACAGCCAAAATTTTGAACGACATCCAAGTTCCCGGAACACTTACACTAAAAAGTATAAGCGATTCATCAGCCCGCTTGAAAAAATCCCCAGTGGGTATTGAACATTTAGTGGGGCAAAGGGGGACCAGTTGAAAAAATTTTTTTTTATGTTTTTTAAACATTTCTTATTTTTTTGTGTATACTTTTAAATAATGGTTAATAAGGTCGCTGAGGCCATAAAATAATAATAATAATAATAATAATAATAATAATAATAATAATAATAATAATAATAATAATAATAATAATAATAATAATAATAATAATAATAATAATAATAATAATAATAATAATAATAATAATAATAATAATAATAATAATAATAATAATAA
>LSSN01000182.1:0-12024 GCA_001970855.1 Smittium culicis
TCTGTTTCGTTCTGGACAATTTCAACTGCTCTCCTATAAAAGTATGATATTAAAAAATGTATTAAAAATACATTTAAAAAGCTGAATCTAAGCGCAAGTTTAGAATTTATAACTTAACTATATATGATAGTTAAGCAAATGAAAAATATTCGATAAACATTATTGAGGTAGTTATAAACTAGCACATTAATTTTTTTTTAGAGCAATTAATTAAAGTTTCTTAAATCTAAATTTTAATTACCTGCATACGTCTAGTGCACGTCTGGCATCGCCAGAAACTGCACCGATTTTACGCGCGCATAGTTGAACAGCATCAGGCTCAAACACTAAACTGTCTCCAATTCTTGACGTCACAATTTTAGTGAGTTGTTCGTGTGAATATGGCATAAAGTTAATACGTTTAAGCCCAAGTCTACTGGATATTTTATGCTGTAGCATTCTTTCTGGCAAGTCCATTGTATTTGCAACTGTTATAACAATGAGATTCGACTTTGGCCTAGTTGGCCAGTCGAATAAGTTGTACATTATTGACTGAGATTTTGTAACAAGAACGTCAAGCTCATCAACAAAAACAATTTTCATTGGCTGAGAATTTTTCTTTGCAGAAGAGTCAGAAAAAAATTCATTCAGCATTAGAGCAGCGTGAGCTGCAGTAAGCTTAGTTTGGGTGCCTGAAATACTTTTCCATAGTTGGACGTATAGTTGTTGAGGCTCAGTTAATTTCATCCCATTTATTTCAACAAAATCAAAGTGAGGAAGATCCTATATAAAATTAATTATTCGTATAGTATTATTAAGTAGAATGCTTTATCTTTTTACGAATAAAAAAAAGATAATAAAATATAAAACAAATTAAGCATTACACCAGAATCACACGACATTTTGATCATTTTGATGACTTCGTATACTGTAGCAGTTTTCCCGGTTCCGGGGACTCCAGAGACATATAAGCAACATGAGGTTCTAGTATCTAGGGCTTCATAAAGTTCTCCAAAGATATCCATGCATTCATTTTCGCGACATGGAAGAGATTCTGGAGTTGCAGAAACATGTAAATTTGCAAGAGCAGATTCAAATTTGGAATTTTTTTGAGGTTCAGAGGAGTTTTGAATAGAGTCTCTTGAAGGGAGACGCAAGTCAAGGTAGCTGTTTTTAGCTCTGTAATTTTTACTGTTAATGAAAATATAATATGGATTGTTTTAGGTTTTAAATTTAATTGTTTGAAATGTAAAGCAAAGTAAGAAGAGAAGATTCAAGTTTGATAAATAAAAGTAATCTGGTTACATCAAGTTAAACTTATTTGCATATTTCTCACGAGAGACAAGGTTATTTTTTTTTGATGCAGAATATGAACTTTGCTTTAATCGGCGATTTTGCTTAGAAACTATTAAATAAATTAGAATTTTTAACAATTAGGAAAAAAAAAACATCTTAAAAGGCAATTTTAGTACGAGGAGTGATAAATATAAATTAAGAACTGAGTAAAGGGAATAAGAAAAAAGATCGTACATATAAAATCATCATCAGAAGCATCTGAAAATTCAGATTCCGAAGAGGAATAGTCATCTTGAGAGTCGTAGTTATCTGAGCTGAAATAATTAGATGAATAATCTGAGTCTGAATCATTATGTTTAGAGTATTTTTGAGCCTTAACAATCTTATTTTGGGGAGAGAGGAGTAGAGAAAAAATTATTAAAGTTATTATATACAAAATTAAATTAGAGTATGTGTATATATTATTGTAACTAGGTAAATGGGAGTGCTAAAAATAGCAGAAATGGCGAGTATTTTTTAAATATTTTGAAATTTTAATATACAAAAAATATAAAGAAAGTTACTTTGGCAGGATAAAACGTGTAGCCCTTTTTAAAATTTGGTTTTTCTATTAGAATGAAGGGCGAAGATTTTTTAAGTGCTAATTCATTTTTGGAATGATTCCGAGAGCTTTTAGTAGATGTTGATTTTGATGTTGCTCTTTTATTTTTTACTTTGTTATCGAGATAGATAACATTTACAGGTGTTGGGATAGAGTTTGGCTTGTAATTATTTTTAGGGGGAGGGATGTTAGAAATGCTCAAGCGGCCCATTTTACGAGTTACTCTAGTAGTTTCGACTTCATTAATGGTATTAGATTTATGTGTAGCAGTTTTAGACGTTTTTTCGAGAATTTTTCCAAAAATCGTTTCGTTGTATTGTGAGTTTGTTAGTTTAGAAATAATGGTACCACCAACTATGTTATATGTTTGCTGCCAATTAATTTCATTAAGTTCAGAGGTTTTAATATTGTACGATTTAGAGCAATAGTAATAATCTGGAAATTCGCTATCTATAGTATCTATGTATTTAGCATTAATACCCCGAGTTTTCTTTTCGTATCCGCTTGGTGATAAAACGGATACGATTTTAACTATATCAGCAGGTGAAATGGTAGCTAAAGAATTCGTATAAAAGAGTTCGTTCTAAAGTATAAATAAGGCTGTTAAGCAATAAAAATAAGATCTTTATGGAAGAAAAATATAAGAGTAATAAAAGGATAAAATAGTTTAAATAAATTAAGTAGGTGAAATTACATTTGATTTTTCTATTGATCTTTTTAATTTTAGAGGAAGGTCACGATGATAATAAAATAAGCGAATAGTGAATATAGGATCTTTGATTTTTTTTTCGGGAAAGGAATTAATTACTCCGATTATAGGGTGTCTTTTATTTTTTTGTTTAACAAGTATGAAATGACCTAAAAGGTATTTTGTTTCTTCAAAAATAAAAGTGCCATTTGGACTTTTGGAAAAGGCTCTAGTCGATAATTTCAGATTGCTTTTATTTAGGCCAGTGGAATTTGTACCAGCTGCTAAAATTGATACCGAATTTCTAGTTACCCTAGAATTGGTTTGATTCATCGAAGCATTAGGAACGTTAGTCTGAGTCCTTCTTGTAATTACCATTGTATCTGATACTCGTATTAAATATCTGTTATGTATTTTAGCAATGGGAGTCGGTGAGTGTTAATCAAATATTGAAATATATTTTTTACAATTTTATAAAGCAAACTGAATTTAAGAATTGATGAAATCTCTTTAACTGTGCAATTATTGATACTTTATTCCACAAATCACTAACCAAGGAATGCTTTTATAGTAAATATTTATAGCCAATAAATACATGCTTTATCAGAATTAATCCTTAATGTAAACAAGCTAAGCCAAAGAAATTTAGTGCAGGATTTCTGTTTGATTAGTTAGTGCAAATCATATTTAAAGTTGCTCTCAATCTTTGAAATGATAGCCAATAGGTATTTTTTATTTAACAATTTATTGTACATATATGAAAAGCGCACCAATAATTAATTAATTTTTAAATAGTTATAGACAGTCTATGGACTAAAATATTTAGCTCTATAAAACTTTGGCTATAATCGCACTGCAAAAAAAAAAAGCATACCAATGAAACGTATTTTAGCTATTGCTAGCATTATTTCGTTTACTTTTCAATAACTTCCAATAATATAAATTTCATTCATCTTTACATTAATATAAACACATCTAAGCCATCGTCATTTTATCCAGGCACGCTCTTTGCATTCGTATTCCAACTCGTACGCTTTCACAACTAAAATGCAAAACACTACCAGCGAGCGATTAAGGACGAGCACAGCTTCTACCACGCCAGATTCATACACTGACTTTGCGATTCAATGCATAAAACCTGCGTTTACAACTGTTGCATACATCAACTTTAATGAGAATTCAAAACATATAGTGTCTATAATATCTTTTTGTTTAGGAACTTCCTTTGGGTTGTCTGCGGCTATAAGCATTCTTTATTTCGGAAAATGTATGAGCTTGCTTGGATTGTTTATAATGTTCATTAGCCTTTATCACATCCTCGAATATTTGTGTGTAGCTTGTTATAATCCTAATTTTTTAAGAATAGAATGTAGGTTGTTCTCCTTTAATTTTTAACTATTTATATTTATCGAATACTTTATACTCTCATAATTTTTTGTTACAACAAAGTAGCTAAATTGCCTTAATTATTCTAAAAAAATTTAATATCTTGCTTTAGCATTCATGTTTAACCCAGACGGCGATTATTTCTATATATACTCTATGATTCTATCGACTATAGAATTTCTAATAGAGTCATTTTTCTGGCCTTCACTCAAAACGCCTGGTATTTTCAACTACATTGGTAATTTAAATTTATTAAAATTTATTATCGTAAGTAGTCTCCTAGCTCGAGAAATGCAAAGAAAAAATTTACATTTTTTTAGAAAGTTTACTGATTTAGTGTTCTTTTAACTAGGTCTCTCGATTGCGCTAATTGGCCAAACCTTTAGGTTCTTGGCAATGGCAACAGCAAAGACCAGTTTTAATCATATCATTGCACACGAGAAACTCGACTCGCATACTCTTGTTAGTAATGGCGTTTTCAGCATAGATAGACATCCTTCATATATCGGTTTCTTCTTTTGGGCAACTGGCCTGCAAATAATGTTGATGAACCCCCTCAGCTTTATTATATTTGTTTATATATTGATGCGATTCTTCACTAGAAGAGCTAGATACGAAGAAAATACTTTAAATTTATTTTTTGGGGATGAATACAAAAAGTACAAGGAAAAAGTTCCTTCTTTGATTCCTACTCTTTAGAAATAATTTTTATATTTAGCTCTGTATCATTCGCCATTTAATACTCCGTTTTTATTCTTCATTTATACGATAATTATACTTTTGAATAATAAAATTTTATTTTTTCGTATAAAATAAGATTAAAGCAATTTTATTAATATATATAATTTTTTGATTTATAGAAAAAGAAATTAAAAATTATAGAATTGTCTTAATTGTTTCTATCAAAGGACTTTCTTCCCCATTCAAAGATCGATTTTGGATCTACAGGTGTTTCAACTATAAATTCAAGGTATTGAAAAATAAATGTTAAATATATTGGATATAAATGCTATAAAAGAAAAAGTAATTTGAGAAATAATAAAAAAAATAGCTTGAAGAGCAATATAAGGTAATGTAAAAATTTACCTTGTGGTGGAATATAGTTCGAGAATTTAATATTGCTCTTGCAAGAGACAAGCTTTGATGATTCTGAATCAAATTCAAATACCTCTAAAAGACTATTTGGAGAAACTTTTGAATTAACTGAGTACGAAACCAGTAGTCTGTTTTGAGAATCGAACTCAATATCAGCTGGAATATTACTAACTTTATCATTTTGGGTACTGTCTTTTACTGAATCGGTCGAAAAAGTTTCAAGTAAGATCAGTTTGCTGTTATTTCCAGATTGATCAACTTGAAGTTTAAATAGGAATATTGCTGGAACACCTTCAACAATAATTGAAACCAATTCTTTACTGCTTTTAATACTGAGGATACCGATTTCTGAAATACTGGAATCAATAAAGTTTGAGCCAATTTGAGACAAATTAATCGATTGTAAGAGGGCCGACGAATCAATGTAATTCTCGGAATTGTTATGCTCTGATAACTTTGAGGAAATGTCCCAAAGTTTAGCAGTTCCATCACCGGCGCCTGTAATAACTAATGTCTTTGTCGAATTTTCAAGTTTTGGAACATTGATGGCAGTAACAAATTGAGTGTGGCCGAGGCAGTAGCTATGGATATTATAGCTGTTTGGGTACATACTAGAGCGTACTTTTTCATCACGATCGCCTGTCAATATAATGGTTCGCTCTTTATATTCTTTATGAGCAATAGAATCTTCAACCACTTCATTAGTTTCTGTAGTTTTTTTAATGCGTAGATAATAAATAGTAGCAAATTCCATACTTGTCAAAATAGAAACGTGCCCTAGCAATAGTTCAGGCTTCAGTTCTGCGGGTTTTTTGAGGATAGGATACCTATAAGCATCGCCAAATTTATCAGCAACAAGAACGAACTTGGAGGTAGGGTCGAATCTGACGCTGTTACACCTCTTTGAGTTTTCTCTATAAGAACACACACATAGAAAATCAGTCTCAAATAAAAATAGCATAAAATGATATATATAATTAATGCCAATATAAGTTTTTAAAATAAAAAATTGATGAAAATTGAGTTAAAAAAGTAAAAAATAAACTTACGTGTGATTAACAATAGTCCAATTTTCAGTTTCATAAATATATAACTGCTTATTTTCAGTTATCAAAGCTACATATTGGCAATTATTCTCGGCATCAACACCGCTAACAGATAAATCTCTAATTCTGAATAGACTTAAATCAGTTTTGGCCGATGATTTTGGATCTTTACCTTTGGAACCGCCTATCTTTTGCTTTTTTTTAGGGGTTTGTTCAGTATCATTATTCAAGTTTGGAGTTGACTTGTCTTCCGATTTAACTGAGTTCAAGCTAGTTTCAGAAGTTTCGGGAATAATAACAGATTCTGGGAATTGTATTTTGATGCACGAAGAATTTGATTCGTTCGCTGGTATGGTAGTGGTTTGAGCTACTAAACTGTCGGAAATATAATCGTATACGCTAAACGAGTTTCCTGAAACCAAAATGACTTTGTTATCATTGAGTTGTAATATTTTTGAAACTTCTGTGTTTGTTTTGCTAATCACCATTTTATACGATTTTAGTTGTTGTATATTCCAGAATGTTTAATTCAAACAATAAAAGCTTTATTAGTTTTTTCAAATCAACAAAATCGTTTGAAAATTTTTTTAATTTTTTATTATATTTGGTATAGCCAATGATCGAATAATAAAAATGTAATATATATAATAAATAAAAATTATTGGATAAAAGATTTATTTGCTCAAAAGCCAATTATAAATCTGTAAAGCACAATAGCTAGAATTAGTTTACAACTATCAAAAAAGTTCTAGCTAGAAAATATATTTTTCAATAAATTGAATAAGATTGAGTTTCAAAAATATTATAAAATAATAATCAATAAAAGTATGAAATAAAAAATTCTACACACCACTAAATATAAATAGTGAATGTAAGATGTTTGTTCAAAAATATTTCAACGTTGTTTATATGTTTAATTCTCTTAAAGAGAATTATCCAAACAAATAATGATAGTATGGCGAATTAAATCAATGATAAAATATGTTTGAATATAAAAAATATAATTAAGGATTTTAAAAAAAGATACTATACAATAATTAGGAATAAAAACTAATAGAAAAAGCTATAAAAAATGTTTAAAATGCAACTCCCATGAGCACATATTTCAAAGTGATTTTAGATTAATCATTTGGAGCACTTATAAATTAAAATGAAATGCTTATGAAATCCAACCAGCGTTTATAAAGAAATCGTAAACCGCGTTAACTATATCAGGGCTGACTTTTTCAAGCAGCACTAAAGCTCTATCTTTAGAGATTTGATTGTTGTTGACATAGTCTGTGAGTAAAATGTCCTTCAAAAGTAAATACGATTTAGGTGGAATACCTAGTTCAGAAATCAACTCTAGCTCGAGTCTTGAAAGTAGTTGTCCTCCATCTAGATTTTTGAACTCGCTTGTGTAGGAAGATTTATTCTTTCCATTCAGCTTACTTGCTTGGTTTTGAATATCGTTTTTACTCTAAAGTTGTAATCGAAAAATGATTTTCATTAAAAATAAAATAGTATATAAAAAAAACAAAAATTAATAAATTGCAAGTTTATGAAAACACGAGATAATGTAAGAAAATGATTACATTTTTTTGCGAATACTTCATGGCTAGTCTTTGTAGTCTCTCTAAATTTTGGATGCAATCTCTTGTAGAAATTGTCTTGGATTTCTGCATTCTGATAGATTTTTCTGTTTCGTAAACAGAGCCCTCTGCCAAAGTAGAAATCCCATTTTGTCTCCATTCTACTAGCTGATCTATTCTATTTTTTAATTCTAATTCATCTAAAAAAAAATAATAGCGTTTAGAATGAGATTTTGATTAAAATGACAGCAATTCCAATGAAAAACTATAAGCGAAAAAAATAAGAATGAATGAAAAGTACAAAAGAAAAAGGAAATAAAATACTTTGAATTCCGGCAGAAAATGTTTGGTAGTCAGGATCGCTAAGAACCTTAGCAAAAGCTTTGATTTTATTTAGGCTATCTTTTATAGATGGGGCTAATTTTTTTTCTAAATTTAAAAGCTTGTTATATTCTAGCAGATTTCTCTCAATTATAAACTTTTTTCTCAAATCACGTTTGATAAGTTTATTGTTATATATTTCAAGCACAGTTTTTTTGAGATCTATCTCTTCAGACGTGATTTCATCAGCATCGTTACCGAATACAAGGTCTTTTATTACAATCTCGGAATCATTTTCGTATTCAATTTCGAATTCAAGACGCCCGGGCATATATCCTGCAATTTCGTGATTAGTAGGTTGGGAGGAAATCGGCTTGTATGGTTTTAAAGAGTCGCTTGATTTAGTAGAGCCCGAGTTTGTAGATTTTGCATATTTAACATCAAAAGTTTTAGACATGTCCTGTAATTAATATCCAAAAATATTAGTATGAATTTGCGTTTTATGAGTTTATGACACATATTGAACATTTTGATATTTTTTTTATTGATGTTTTTTTTTAAGCAAATGTATTCGTCAAATAATATGAGAAAAATGGGGTATATGGAAATTCTTACTGGAATTGGCCAAAAATCTGAATCGACATATATTTTGTTATAGTGACTCTCACATTCTTTTTTGGATTTCGAGCCAACGTATATTGAAACCTCTTCCCAGTTACCAAGACCAAATTTCAATAAGCCATCAATTAAAAGTAGCTCTTCATCTGCAGTCCAATCAATACTGAAAATGGGAAATTTATGCTTTGACTATAGAATTTTCGTTTTTTGAAGTATACACACAGCTTAAATAATGAAAAAAAATATTTTAGATGTTAGAGAGAGCAGTTAAAAAGTTATGCATATTACCACGACTGTGTAAGAATGATCATATTTATGAGATCCAAGCTCGATACCTTTGGAGAAGCAGGTAACACAAAGATCAAATTCACTACATTCAAAGCAGCTAATTCTGACAATTTCAGTTAAATTTGCTTGGCAATTATCGCAGTGAAACTTTTGACCAGTTGAATATATATCTAAACAATCAAATATAGAAAAATGATATGAACGTAAAATACAATTGAGAAAATCAGTTATTCCGAAGATTTCAGAATATAACAAGAATCTAGGTTAGATGTATACCTTCTGTAGCTAGTGCAGCTGCATTTCGTTTTCTATGTGTGACTGTCATAGAGTATTGTGTTAAGATTAAATATAAATAAAAACTTTTAGTGTTTACAACATAAATCGCAGAAATGTATAATAATTAGAAAAAAAAGATAGCATTAGTACATGAATTTCAAGTCCCTTATTTTTAGTCCAAACAAAAATCGCTGTAGACATATTATTAAATAATTCTACGAATTACATTTTTTATTACTTTGTATGTTTAAGGCTATTGATTTTCTATTGGGTGCCTAACTGTGCAGAATATCAATAACGTTTAAATTATAAGACTATTGGATATACCTAATTTATAAGAAAGTATCTGAGTTCTTAATAGCATTAAACTAATCGTATTTAGTTCAATTAATTTAGATATGCGACGCGAAGATGCAGAAAAAGTTGATCATTTACGTTCCATTTTAAATTTATTAATCGTGATAAGGATATCAATTGCTTCAAATTTATGTTTTTTATAATATATTTATTAATTTAGTACACTTCAACCAACTTTAATGTATCTTATCACTTAAGTGTAATTTTATAAGCAATATTAGTTCCGCAAGCTTCGTAATATCTTTCACCCAATTTAGCCTATTACTTTACTAATAGCATTTTATCAAAATGATTTCACAAAAAAAAATAGTCAATGAATTTAATTAAACTCTATTTGAATGCTACTAACCAACCCTTATCTCTACAAAATTCTATAAAAAAATCAATTTAATTATTCGTTTATTATATTAAAGCTAGAATATTACTTGCTGTTATACTTCAACACACCAATACTTCTTGAGACCTCGGAATTAAAGGATTTAAATTAACATAACTGGTTATATTTGATAGGTCAAAAATAGTTTACTGCCCATGAAAGGGTTAATGATGGATTCTATAATATTAGAAGCCTAGAAAAATATAATACTATATTAATAGCATATTTTAAAACTCATACTTTTAAAGTTTATTAGTTATGATTAAAAATTTTAAAATAAAATGGGAAATAAACATGGAGAGTAAAGATAACTAGGCAGATATATCGAAATACAGCTATTATTATAGCATTGGCTCTAAATCAACTGATTAATTTCAAGCAGAGGCTTACTAGCTGTCTTTTTCTTCGCTAACATCTGCATTTTCTGAGTTGGATACCTCGTTGTTGTTCTCTTCTGACTCTTCGACTTTAGTAAATTTTTCTGAAGTTTTGCTGTTGTTAACAAGAACAGAATTGTTCTTACCAATATCTGCACTGACTCCTAGTACTCGGACAATAATGGATCTCAGCTCATTTTTGTCAATGTGAATACTTATCGATTCATTTGCACGCCATGCAGGCAATACTATAGGTGACTTCAAAATTGAGCATGCTATATTAGAATTTATACTATTATTTTCTGCACTATCTGCTCCATTTAATCCTTCAGCTACATCGTTAGAGGACGTAATGCTGGTAGGGCGGAATCTAACAATAATAGAAGTTTGCTTGGTCGTCTGTTGCAATATTTTATTCACTTTATCAGAAAGTTGGTTAAATCTTGGATTTCGGAGTTCCAAGAATGTTTTAAAATCGTCATAATCCATGTCAATTACAAACTTACTGTTAATAAACGGAAGTAAAAGTGGAACTCCCTCTGCAACTAACCTAAATTCACATCCGGGAAGTTTACTAGCTGGTTTAGCTAAAATTTTAACTCCTGTATTAACCATTCTAAACTTATTTCTGGAACTTTCAAGTAAATTCTTGAGGCTTTTTGAAACAAAATAGACGGTTCTGTGTTGATCATGATCAAAACGTGCAAGGAATCCCCCTTCTAGCAATGATGGTGCAAAATCATAGAAATCAAATATTTGCTTTAAGCTTCCTTTGACAGGGTCCAAAAATACAAATGGATTTTCATTTAGCGATGGATCAATTCTAGGGTCGCTTGGTTTATACTCTGTTTGTTTTAGAGGTACACAGTCTGGTTTTCCTGTTGGAAGAGGTAAATTTTCAGAATCTTGCGTATCAATCTTGATTTCCTCTTCGTGAGCAACTGAGCTGTTGGCAACCTGATTTTCAGAGACCACCGAACTGTCAGATTTCTCAATGGCAGATTTAGAATCGATAGTATGAATTTTACTGAGAGCCTTTTTAACGTTGTTAGCACACTCAATCTCTTTCTTCTTTTCAAAAACTGCTACAAAAAATGCGCCTGTATTTTGTAAATGTGGATAAATTCGGATGCATCTATCTAGATTTAGTTCACTTGCGTTTTTAGGCGGGAAAAGAGATTTGTAAGGGCGGAAAGTTTTTGGAGTGTTTTCAGCGTTTTTGGAGCTTTTAGCTGATTTACTCGTTTCCTGAGGTGGAGTAGCACTCTCTTCGTCATCATCGTCGTCTAGGTCTTCTGAAATCTCAACTACTTCGTCACTTGAACGCTCAACGCCATCCATATCAAACACTTTCCAGCTAGACAACCCTGGCTTTCTGATAAGTCCTGGAAGTTCGTTAGAAACGTCAACAAGTTCTAGACTTCCTTCAAAGAAATTTAGAGCATTGGCTACAATGGCTTCGTTTTCGATCGGATTCATAGAGCAAGTAGAATAAACAAGTCTACCTCCAACCTTGAGCAAATATGCCGCGCGTTTAAGCAGTTTTTCTTGAATTTTGTGAAGGTGAATAGGTTCTCTGTAATTCCATGATTGCCATATACCTGGATTTTTCCTAATAGTTCCGTCACCGCTACAAGGCACATCAGCGAGAATGCGATCAAATCTGAACAACTCAGAACCGGTTTTATCGTTGTTTTCGATGTATATGTTTGGGAAGCGCTCACCATTGTGATTAGTAACTGCCAAACA
>LSSN01000183.1:0-18010 GCA_001970855.1 Smittium culicis
TTTTTTTTTTTTTTTTTTTTTTTTTTTTTTTTTTTGGCTCAGAGAGTTTATTAAACATAATTTAAAAGTATACAGAAACTAATAAAAAAATATTTAAAAAGTTAAAAAAATATTAAATAATTTTTCAACCTACCCCCCTCCGCCGCTCTAGCAGCTCCATACCCACTGGGCATTGGTTCAAGGGGGCTGGTGAATCACTTATACTTTGCAGTATAAGTGTTCTGGGCACGCGGATGCCGTTCAAAAATTTGGCTGTTTCCAGCTCAATATTTTGATCGGCTGTGCCAGCTCGAAGCTGGCTCCAAGATTGTTTAGACTCCCCCCCAAGGAGTTTTCCAACTAGCCCCAACCGGGCTTCGTTGAAATTCGAAAGTAAATTTTTTTCGTCAGATAGTATAATCAGCAGAATAGCTGTTTTGTAGATCATCTGTGCTATATTGAGGGTCATTCTCCTTCACAACGTCGCTAAAAAAGGTTATAACACGTTTTACGGGCTTTCTAATGACCATAGTTAATTAAATTGGTGTTTTTTTGTGCTTTTATTTATTTTTTTAGTTTTTTTTGTGTATTTTTTTTTTTTTTTGTCTCAGAGTTTATTAAACATAATTTAAAAGTATACAAAAACTAATAAAAAAATATTTAAAAAGTTAAAAAAATATTAAAAAAATAATTTTTCAACCGACCCCCCTCCGCCGCTCTAGCAGCTCCATACCCACTGGGCATTGGTTCAAGGGGGCTTAATTTTTTTGTGTCGCAAATTAGTCGAAACAATCAAATTCGTTAAATTCGGCGATTTGCGTACTTTTTTTTTATTTTTTTCGATTTGGCTAATTAAAAAAATTAATGATTCGTTAATGATATAAAAGGACGTTTATTATTTGCTGCTAGTCTAAAATATGCCAATATTTCTTAAGATTTCTGAACTATAATAATATAATTGAACTCAGTTGGCTATATTTGGCAAATAAAAAATGATCTAATGACCGTGAAAGGGTTAAATAGTACAAGTTGATTTAAAATGCAAATGAAAGCTAGTGTTTATTAGGAATCTTCCCCCTTCCTATCCCTACACTTAAGAATAACTGAATTAGAAAATAAATTTTAATTAAAAATACAATTTTAAATAAAATATATGGGAATAATCATTCAAGAAATAACTACAATCAATAAAAACATGCTAAATTGTAATGTATATATATTATGTATTACAGATTCCATAAAGTTTCTTAAAAGTATAAATGATGGAAAATGGATTTAATAATAAAGTGGAAGAAAAAAAAAAAGAAAGCTTGTAGAGCTGCTAACGAGCTTACCAAAGCTTTTCAATAACTGGTACTGGGTTAGTTTTGTAAAATTGAACAACTGATCTAGCTTTCTCAGCGATCTTGGATGGGGTGAGGCCAAAGTAGTTGTACAAATCGTCAATTTTTCCAGAAGCACCAAAGGTATCAATACCAATTGGGTGGTGAGCATATTTGTACCATGAAGAAGTGGACATGGCTTCAACAGATATTCTTGGAATTCCGTTTGGCAAGACTTGTTTTCTGTATTCTTCTGGTTGTTCGTCAAAGATTTCAAATGATGGCATAGAAACAACGCGGCAGTTGATACCTTCAGAGCTCAATACCTTAGCAGTATCTACACAGATAGAAACTTCGGAACCAGTACCAATGAGGATCAAGTCTGGGTTTGGAACGTCTTGGAGGACATATCCACCTTTAAGAGCAGATTCGATAGATGAACCTTGTAATTGAGGCAAGTTTTGGCGAGTGAGACAGATTACAGATGGTCTATCTTTGTAGCTCAAGGCAGAGAGGTAAGAGGCGGAGGTTTCGTTACCGTCAGCTGGTCTGAGAACAACAGTGTTTGGGGTAGCTCTGAGCATAGAAAGAGTTTCAATAGGTTGATGGGTAGGACCATCTTCACCCAAACCAATAGAGTCGTGGGTCATGATGTAGATAACTTGGAGCTGTTGGAGAGCAGACAAGCGAGAGGCACCTACAGCGTAACTAATGAAGTTCAAGAAAGTACTGGCGAATGGTACGAGACCACCATATGCGGCCAAACCGTTTGAAATGGCAGCCATAGCGTGTTCGCGGACACCATATCTAATATATCTACCAGAGTAATCACCAAAATCGTAGCTTGGGTGTTGGAATTCACCGGCGGTCTTCCAGTAGGTAAGATTAGAGCCAGTAAGATCAGCAGAACCACCTAAAAATTCAGGCATGTTAGGGGCGATTGCGTTGATGATACCTTCAGATAGCTTTCTGGTGGCAACAGGAGCGTCACTTGGTGAGAATGTTGGTAGATTTTTGACCCAGTCAGTTGGGAGTTCTTTTTTGTTGAATCTTCTGTCGAATTCGCTGTACAAATCAGGGTGGGCTTGTTGGTATTTGAGCATCATTTGGTTCCATTCGGCTTCCTTTTGGGAGCCAGCGTCAGCAGTAGCTTTGTACAAGTCGTATACGTTTTGTCCAACGTGGTATTTCAATGATGGGTCAAAATGGAAAAGAGTTTTGACGTTAGCGATATCAGCGTCACCTAAAGGAGCACCGTGAACTTTTTCAGTGCCTTGTTTAGCAGAGCCGAAACCGATAGTGGTATGAACTTTGATAAGGGATGGTTTGTCGGTGACGAGTTTAGCGTCAGCGATGGCTTTATAGAGAGAGTCGAAATCGGAATCACCGTTTTCGACAGTTTGAGTGTGCCAGCCGTATGATTCATAGCGGGCAAGAACATCTTCAGTGAAAGCAAGATCAGTAGAACCGTCGATTTGGATTTTGTTGGCATCGTAGAGGACGATAAGGTTTCCAAGTTTCATGTGGCCGGCTAAAGAGGAGGCTTCAGAGGCAACGCCTTCTTGTAAGCAACCATCACCGGTTATGCAGTATACGGTGTTATCGAAGACCTTGAAGTCGTTGGTATTAAAAGTGGCAGCCAAGTGCTTTTCAGCCATGGCCAAACCAACAGCGTTGGCGATACCTTGACCCAAAGGACCAGTGGTGACTTCAATTCCAGGGGTTTCCATTCTTTCAGGATGGCCAGGAGTTCTATGATTAGGGGAAGAAGAAAAATTAGGATAAAGATAAATAGGGATATAAAAGAATGAGAAAATGAGAAATAGAAAGAGTGAGTAGGGGAGTGGAGGACATACTTGCTGTGCAATTGTCTGAATTTTTTGAGATCGTCTATGGTGATGTCATAACCCATCAAGTGAAGGGTGACATATTGGAGAGCACAAGCGTGACCGTTAGAGAGGACAAATCTATCACGGTTGATCCAATCAGGATTCTTTGGGTTTCCGTTTATGAATTTGGAGTAGAGAATATGAGCCATTGGGGCACAACCCATAGGGGCACCTATTAAATTAGGGGAAAAGAGGTTAATTAAAAGGGGAAATAGAAGGTTCGGCTGATATTATTTATTGGGGGAATAGTTATTTGAAATGAGCAATGAGTATGGATATGCATTTGGAGAGAATAAATACCTGGATGGCCTGAATTGGCACCCTGGACGGTATCAGCAGCCAAGCAACGGATGGTGTTGACGGCTTCAATATCAGTGGCAGAGAATACGCTAGGCATTTTGTAAAAAGAAGAGAGATTGTTTTACAGACTTGTTGAATATGAGCTTGGATAAACGAGATGAAAGATCAAAGTAATTCAAAGTCGATAGTTTGAAGAGGGGGTATTTATACGAATGTTGCCTTTTTTAGGCTTGATTGAACCCCGCAGGCAATTAGATGTTCGATTTGATTCACAGCTTCGCTTTTACTTGATTTGATTTCTCCGCAAAAGTTAATCCCAATCACACGCCCCTGCCGCCGTTCTACACGCTTCGATTGGCCTTTACTATTGATCATAATCGATAGAAGCTGTATCTTGGATTACTAATAAACTCGACGAACCTCTTATCTCCCATCAATTCTCCCACCCTATTGCTACTCAAATTACTAATTAGCTCAGTCCACACCTCTGTTCAGCCCACACCTCTTATACCTAATGGTGTCTTATATAACTAGTGTTCATAGAGTGTACTATTAACGCATTCGAGGTATTAATAATATCTTTTTTTTTGCTACACCAATTTATCCTATTGTAAATGAAACTGTGTGCCTTTTCAGGAGGACTTCCACTCACTACCTTCAAGAAAAGTACCAATAATAATACGCTCTATCAAAGAAAATCTAGAATTAATTCTTTTATTTTTTTTTTTGCGGAGAATTACTTTATTCGCTTTTTCCGACAAGTGTTTCAATGGTTTATATTCCTCATGTATATTACATTAACCGTTTTTCGGGAAAGCGCTTCAATGGCTTTTATTCCTCATCGTATCAGTGGGCCGACCGACAGATATCATAACTGACCAGGTGATTAAAATCATCGAATCTATATGTTTCTAAATTATCTAAAATGCTTCCCTAATAAATGTTTTGAATTAACACCTGAAAGCAAAGCTATAATGACCTCTATAGGCATACTCCCCGTTATTAAATTTACGCTTTCCCTTATGAGTGTAATAATTACTAAGCAAATAAGCTTCTTTTTTCTTTGGTTTTCTTTCCATAAATACTATATAGGATATTCTTAGGGGATGCGGAACTTTTTTTCTTAGAATTTCTATTTGCTTATTTTTATTAGGCAAAAGTATTGGTTGAATAATAATATTAATTCGATGATAAACTCCAAATTGAATTATAAATAAAAGTAATGCTGCAATGAAAGAAATTTTTAATAGTAAAAGTTCCGCTCCTCGAAATAATCGTCCATATATTGAAAATTCTGTAACTTTGAACCTTTTTTTTTTTTTAACGGTGAATTTATTGATAAAAGTACATACTATTAAAAAAAACTAATAAAATATATAAATTTTAAACCGATTCCCCTCTGGACCTCTAGGTTCTCCGTACCTTGCAGGCATTGGATCAAGGATGACTTAAAAGCTAATTTTTTTTTTTGCAATCCCTAACCATGAGCTTTAATCTTCCTTTTATGTCACTACTGTGTTATCCTTTTGGCTTTATTCCTCTAAAAAATAAATAATCCTTTTTAATATTCAATAATCATTAAGCTATCTTTACTTTTGAAATTATGCTCTAGCAATCAAATGCCTATTAGATTCCCCTTACTAATATAAATAAAAAATGACTATGTTTTTATGCTCACTAATAATTCACATCTCTCTGTAATATAATAATATATCACCCTGCCCCAAGGTGTTATCATTTTATTTTTTCAAGAATATCTATTAAGCTTAGAAAATTGGCCCCTAAAATTTCATTCCGATTGTTTTATCCCAGACTCTATATATTGACGCCATTTACCATCCCTCAAATATTAGGTATTAACAAAAATAAATAATTCCGAGATATATTTCGGTAGAAATTTTGCAAAAAATAGCACATCTGAACTTTGAATAGTTTAAACAGTATCAAGAAAATATTAAAATAAAATGTTATGTTTATGACTGATAAATGTTTTATATCTGTTTAATATAACAGCTAATTGAAGAAAAAATATTTTTATTTACGAGATAAATTGCTTACTAAAATTTTATAGAAATTAGTATTGTAAGAAATTCAAAATTCAAGAAGAGAGTTTTTTATTTTATTATTATCTTACGAGTTGGTTATTAAATTTTTTCAAAAATTAAATGATAACACAATCAGAAAAAGCTCAAAAACTGAAAAAGTTTATGTTGGATTTTTAAATAAGCGTGGTAACATTTTGCTTTTTCTAATTCTCAACGCCTACAAAATTTTAATAATCTACGCTCATTCTTTTGAAACTCTGTTTAGATAATAGAGCTATTATATAATGAAGGTAGTTATTTAGATACAAGTATAGGAAAAACCTGATAGAATCAGTTATTTCGAAATAACCAGTATAAAAAAATTTTCCTATAGGAGGGTATTTTGAAATAACTTGCATATTTCGGAATTAAGTCAACCAATTATTTTTTTTCAAGGTAATTAATTAAAGCGTACATACTTAACTTTTTAAGCTTAGTTAACCCTTTCCCGGGCAGTAGACTATTTTTGGACCACCAAATACAGCCAACTGCGTTCTATTAAAATACCTCAATTCCGAAGCCTTATAAAGTAATGGTATATTGTAAAATAAAATCAAATAATAAACTTGCTTATAAATCATATTCGAATCATAAAATGAATTTTTTTAAAGAGTGTTGGACGGGAAAGGGTTAATTAATAATAATTATGCTTTATTCGAGGCAAACCCAGCAACTTATGATAACTAAATGTATTTAGAAAAATCTGGTTTTATCTCGAATAACCCAACTTATTTCAAATAAACTCATATATTTCGAAATAAAATTCTCACTTTCATTTGTTGGAAAATAAAAATGCTCAATTCACTCGAACGCTTATAAAAAGAAAATTATTTACATACTGAAGAAGATTAAGCTCATTTTTTAAAAAAATTTCACCACTGCCATATACATGCATTTCTATTTCCTCCTTAACAGACATATCCCGTTCAAAATTGTAAAAAAAAAACGGGCTTAATGATTATTTAGTGATAAAAACGTACATGTACTATTTGCTGTTATTATACACTAAGAATATATTAGAATAATCCAAAAAGTTAAAATATTATTATCAAGGCGTGTAGGTTATATTAGATAGAATTAAAACATATTTATTCCGTACAAAGAGTTGTGCTTAATTGAAAATATGAAATTATTTTAGATACTTGTGATTATATGTTAGTGCTTTAGTAGAAATAATAATTTTTAAAGCCTTTATTATGGTTATTCTCGATATTAATTCCCTCTAAAGATATTTGGTTGATGGCTTTCATGATTAAGAATATTTTATAAGTTAACTAGCTGATAAATGTTTAAAATTTAAATATATTTAGACACATTTTTTTTATGTATTGTATAGTTATTTACCGTTCAACACTATTATTTAAAAATGAATCCAGCAATTCCCAGCAATTTAAAAGTAGATTTTTTATTTGCTTTTATTCTAAAGCAAACCAATGATTAATATAATTTTGGAATTATATTATTTTTAGTGAATCAAGTTGATTTAGTTTTGTGAACCAAAATAAGTCAATTGCCCGCGAAAGGGATACAAGGCCAAAACCATTGTCTGTTTTTTAGCCAATAAGGGTTAAAAAATGCTTATATTTCGAAAATAACTAAGTTTTTAAATAGTAACTCCCCTAATTCGAAATAAAGTAGTTATTTAGCTCTTTGATTTTAATTAAGAAATTTGTCATGAATTATGAAAAAACTCATCCATATCGAAATACACAACTAATTTCCAAATTCCTCGAGTTAAATCGAAAAATGATAGATATTTCTGAAATGTACAAGTTATTTCAAAATACCCAATAGGAAATTTTTTTTATACAGTTTATTACGAATTAACTGAATTCTATTAATTATCAAGGTCATTCCAAAAAAAAAAAAAATTAAATGGGTTTAATCCTAAACTATTCTAAAATAACACAAGTAAACTAAAAATAAAATTCATAAACAATAATTTTAAAATAAAGAGTAAATTATCCAGATATAAAATTTATCAACACTGTAAAGTTTAGTTTTTTTTCAAACTCTTTATCCCTAAATTTTAAAATCTATCAAAAACCAACATTTTTAGATTTGATTTCATTATAATTATTTTCCATAATTTTCTTCATTAAATCTATAAGCCAAAGTCATAGATAATATTTTTTTATTCAGTATTATATATTTGATATATTAGAGATATCATTAAGTTTATATATTTATCGATCGTAGATACGAAATAATTAGTATATTTATTCCCCTAATCTTATTAAATTACAATTGAAAAACATTTAAAAGATAATTTTCAAAATAGTTTGTATATCTACACATTTTTTATGCAATCAAAATTTTTTTGTAGAATATTTGGTATGAATAACATCATTCACAATTATGCCATAGTTAATAAAAACAATTTTTGCTTAGTTTTATTGTTTTACATCAAATATACCATTATAATTATAATTATGATTTTTTGGAAATTTTTTTCCTAATTTTATTATTTTTCTTTGTTGCACATTCTCTGATTGGAATTTTTTTTCCTAGATATTATCCCTGTTGTTCCAATAATAAAATTCTTAATAAATAAATACTACATTTTCATCTTTAATGAACGCCCTTTTTTTAAACTCGACGTTTTTAAAACGCGATTCTTTCATTAATAAAAAATGTTGAATAGATTATACTATCATTGATATTAAATTTTTTTAAATGAATATACTATGTACTGGGGGGGAAAAAATAATTGAGTAAATTATAATATCAAACGAGACTAATAAAAGAATAAATTATATTTTCAAACTGAAAAGAAAAAAATAACGATAAATTTTAATCTTAATTTTTATTTAGCTTGTTTTATTAAAACGTGGTTCATTGTATTTTTATTTTTTATACTCGTAAAAACGCTAAAGCTTGTTTTATAAACAATTTTAGACTAAAGGTATCACCATGATGATTTGATTCTCATTTGAATTACTAATTATGGTTTAGAGAGTTTTTTTTAACTTTTTCAAGAATAGCACATAGTGTTCTCGCCACATATAAAATATAATCGGCTTGAACTGATATTATTATATGATCATAGCTGACTTTGAATTATATTCAGCTACGATTTTAAATGCATAGATTATTGTAAATTAATACAAAATCATTATTAATACTAATATTTGCGAGATTTTTGAGCTTTTATAGGATTTTATTGATCAATAGTAACATTAAAAAAAGCTATATAGAACGTTTAATTTATAAAAATTTTTAGTAATTATAAAGGGTTTATAAAAAAAATATCTTTCTCTGTAGTGGATTAAATATGTGAAATTATTTTTATAAGTATTACAGTTGAATAAAATCTTATAAACTGTAGAAAAAAAAGATATGTATACTTTTCTTAGTTCTAAAATTTCATAACAAGAAAGTTATTAGAAATAATATAAATCTATAAAAAAATTAAAACATTTATTGAAATTTTTTTTAGATAAATACTTGTTAATAAAAAAATAATGACATAATGTTAATTAATTAATTTTAATTTTTTAAAGTGAGGGAAGTATTGAATATTTACAAAATTTTTAATTAATTAAAAAATTATATAAACTAAAAATATTCACTCCTCAGTATCAGTATACTATAATTTATCCAAAAATACAAACAATTTTTAGAACGTTAATTTTACAACTTTTCCATTAAATATTCAGAATCCGCTTTAATTGATCCATAATAACTTTATGATTATAAAAGAATGCTACTAGATTAATATAGTTTATAAATAAACCAAATATATATATTGAAGATAAAATTCAATTAATGTTATATATCAGAGTGGATTATATCATTTATTATTGTACAAAAACCTTTATCCTAAAAAATTTTATTATGAAGAAGGGGAGAGATTATACTTAAATAAATATAAGTTTTTTCTAAATTGATAATTATTTAGGATGTTGGAAAGATTTGTTTAGAAATTAATGAAAATAAGAGTGTAATATTGAAAGACCTAGATATTCAATTTTGAATCTCTCATTTTATTATCGGAGATTAAGAACGAAGAAAGTAGTATGTTTAGGTAATTTTATTGTCTCTGAATTTGATAAATTGTAAATATTATTGGGGGGCAAAAGAAAAGGAATTTTTATTTAAATACTTCTTTTCAATATAAAATTTTTATTTTCTAAAAAAGTAAAATATTGTTCTCATTGGTCATAAATCTTCATTGAAATTTTATACTCTGCAACTCCTTACACTATAAAATGTATAATTTATAAATAAATCGCCCATGTAGTAAAATAGAAATCGCTTTTATTTGTTATTTTAGATAGCTTCATTATCAAAATTAGCAAATAAAGTCATAAAATCATGTTTTTTCATTTTATTGAACATTTTCTAATATTTTTCTCTTGCTTTTATTCAAAAAAAATTTTTATAAAAAGAGAATTCCTATTTTTTAGTAACAGAGTCGAATATCTTAATAAGTTGACTCGTATAAAGTTTGAAAAAAATATTATTGAATTATATTAGCTGCTTTTAATCCGTGATTATTTTAAATAAATTCTATATAGATTATTTAGTAAACTTCTATACCTCTGTAGTTCATTATAAAATTCTCTATCAATACTTTTATTTGGATTCTTTTTAATTAGTAAAATATTAATCATTCACATATTATGTCTGAATTTATCTGAGTTATTAAGATGTCTATAAAACAAAAGTTTAATTTATACTTTTTGATTTTTTTCATTGATTTTTATAAAGCTTAAAACTTTTTAGTAAAAATCTACGATTTAAAAATAATATTGCATGCTCAAATTATAGTATAATTTATTAATAAGCTTAGTATTAATATAAAAGGTATATAAATTAATCAAAATACATATAGTACATAAAATTTAAATTGTAAAAATTGTAAAAGAAATAAAAATAACATATGAAATAAAAAAGTCGAAAGCATAAAAAACATATTCGTTATTCCCAATAAATATTAGACGTGTTTTATGAAGAATTTATTTTTCTAATGAGATATTTAAATGAGTTCACAGGTTATAATGTAAATAAGTTTAACAATTTAAAACGCATTTTGGTAATTGATTAAAAGTCTTGTTCATAACAATTTTTGTCATTGGTAATATATCAAACTCATTTTTATTGAATGATTTTTCTTACTAAGATTTTTTTTAATACTTTTACTAAAATTGCTATCGTTAAATTTATAGTTTTATTGATTTATGTTTTATTTAACTCATTATATTCACACTTTTATAATTAATTATAATTTATTTCCATTAAAAATTATTTAACTTAATTCATTTAATTTTCAAAAAAAAATTATTTGTATTATTATACCATGACTGCATTATAATAAAATAAATCATTTATTATTAAAAAATCAGGATAAGTAATTACATAAATTATAATAGCTGCCTATATATTTTCTCTATTCTAATGATATGATAGATAAATAGGCTATATTGTATTAATTTAATCCAGCAACTATATAATTCGTGAATGATAAAGTATGGATTTCTTATTTTATCTAAATATTATAGTTCAAAGAAATTTACATCAATTAATTATTAATAAATAAACGAATTTAAATACTGAAATCGAAACGAAATAAATAAAAGTAATTACTTTGAAAATATAATTTATCTATTCATAATATATTTTCTATTAATGAAAGAAAAATTGGAGTATGTAGTAATAAAAAATTGATTTTTTAGAGTTCAAAATTCCTAAAAAAAACTAATGATATTAATTATGCACTAAAGAATTATTTATCAGAGTTAATTTCAGAAAATTTAGTTTGTAACAAATGTAATAGAACTATTTTTTTAGCTTTAATATTTTGCGAGATAAATTCTTCATTAAAAGATCAAGATGTTAATATTCTAAAACAATTATTAAAAATTTACTATATTTGAAAAAAATCCAGGGTTTTTTATTGTGATATATTATCTTGCTAATTATAGATCATAACAAACGTATTGAGTGTATTTTTAATTAATTTAAATGGAAATAAAAGCATTTAAAAGCATCATAATGTAATTAAAAGGCATTTTATAATTAAACTAGACAATCAAACGTATCAAAATAAATGAATCAGATATTATAGATTTCGATGTAATTGAATAGTCTTTTAAGGATCGAAATTTCCTAAAGAGTTTATCTTCCTTTTTATAAGATTATATTTATAGCTAATTAATCACATAGCTCAATAAATAAATTGTATTTACAAATTGTTATTTAATGCATTTTTTGATTTTTAAAAAAAATTGCTAAAAATATTTTAGTTAAATGTAATGCCTATAAAAATATGATGTATTATTTTTTAAAAAGGTTGATCGAGTGTTCAATAACCCAAAATATAAAATAATGCCGTGTATTTAAAACTTTTTTATAAATATGGTCATATAAAAATCTAAAATTAAAATTAAAAATATGGTATTATAAAAATAGGCATTTGCTTACTATAGCGATCATCAATAACGAACCTACGTTGGTTAATAAGTAGGGTTTAAAAAAATTAGATGTAAAAAATATACATATTAAGTAGATTATCACACTCGCAAAAAAATGGATAATTGATAAGCTCTGTTGGAGATTCTGAATGAAGAGATCACTTTGTTGCAGCTTAATGCTATTTGCCTGAATATTTATTTGCTGCTAATATTATTGGCGGGATTGAATAGGCATTTTGATTTCTCTATTTTTTAGTTTAAATTAAAATTTTATTTGCTAAAAGTAAGAAATGATTTTGCTCATTGGCCATAAATTTTCCATGCGATTTTATGCACTGCAACACTTTACACTAAAATATGATTCTTACATTAAGAACCTCGCATATATTTTCTTATAATAAGGATTTTTGCAAAAATAATAAATTTTACTTGCATAACACTTTCTGGGATTAATTAAGGTATTTAAAAATTGTAGACGATCAAAAAAAAAATTATGGTAAGTATTATGGAGATATTGGATTGACAATTGGTAACGTATAAGGAGTTGGATTAGGTCTAAATATTTTTTTGGTAGCTATAACCGGTCAAAGTCTAGCTATAGTTAGAAATTGGTAGTTTTGGAGTCAGTTGGTATGTATTCTTTAAATTATGGAGCCCGTAAGGAGGATTTAGTAGAGTCATTGTATACTGAGTGTTGAGCTATGGCGCTATTGTTTGATTCCAGAGATAACTAGTAGTATCTCAGAGGTAAACTTTGCGGTACAAATTAGAACATATTTTAAGAAAAGATAATTAATTATTGGCTTGAGTCTAATGCTTATGTTGAGGTAATTCTAACAAAGGCAATTAATGGTAGAGTGTAGATTGATTGGGCGATTAGTATTGGATGCTAGTATTCTAATTGAATAGTGGTAATCAAAGCGGTAATCAGAACAATCATTGGACAAATATGATAAGTAAACACAATGAGCAAATGGAGGCGATGCAAGTGGAAAGAGGCATATTTTATGTGCATAGAACTTAAGTGGCAATATCAGAGAACGAATGGAAGTGCAGCAATAGAGACGGTAAGCGAATGGAAGCGAAGATAAGCGACTGTAGATAATTATCAGCAATAGAAATCGATTATTAAGGATTATTTATAGAAAGCAATCAATTAAAAACACAGAAAAGAATAAAAGCGACAAAAAGTCATGCTATAAAAGACAAAAGCTGCCTAAACATTCCGCTATAATCCATCTAATTCTTTCACTGCCACTGTTATCTTAGAAACTCTTACTCTCCAACACTTCTTTCAACTAGACCCCTCTGTCTATTACCTTCTCTACAATCACTCCGCATCGACTGCCATATTGCCACTACTATATACTATCCCATAATCTCCCACTTTTCTGATTATGGCTGATGAAAATGAGGATTATAGTTCTTTGCCTTTAAAAACCCGCTTAGCTCACAAAGTAACCATATATCTCACAAATATTTCATTTAACTCTGCATATCCCACTGCTCCTCTAGTTCCACTTTATTAAACTATACCCTTCATGTTCCCTTCTTATAGATATGGAAAGTCCGCTTAAACGCATACACTGAGGCCGAAAAGCTGTTTTCAACCATCGATCCCGATACTGAAGCTTATGTCTTTAACGAATACGAGCCTTTTTTAAAAAAAATCGCCTCTGATGCCAACGTCGCTGCTTTAGAAGCCGGTATTGGCGCTGTTTTAAAATTTGTTGAAAATACCCCAAATCCAACTTCGTAATTTTCTCGCTGCTATAGCTTTACGCATAGTCTATTTCTAATTTTTCTAACTGATCTTTCTTTTTATCTTGTAAAAAAAATAAAGCCCCCGTGACTCAATATTAGAAGCTATCCTTGAAAAGTGTTTAGCCTCTACCAGAGCTGGTGTTAAAACTAAATCTCTAGAACTCTCTCTCCTCCTATGCGAAATCGATACCCCAAATCCCGTTATTGTATTTTCTACTTTCTTTTTTCCCTCATTTATTTACTATTATCTTACTCCAGTTTAAACTTTTTTTTAGGAAAAATTAATCCCTGGCTTCGATTTAAAGCAACCAAAAGCTGTTTTGGCCACTGTTCAGATCATAATTGAAATAATAAGGTTCCTTTTTACTCATATTATATTTATTTACCTCTAAATTTTTTCATGTTTATTTTAATCTTTTTTATTTAAATTCCAGAAATTTCGGAACAAAACACGTCAACATCAAAGTCCTATGTAAAAGCTTGACAAAACCATTAACGAATAAAGACGTTTCTATCAGAGGAGAGGTATAACTTATCTTAATTTACCCTATAAACTTTCTAATAATTTGATTTTCTACACTCTAAATCTTCCAGGGAAAAAAGCTAACGATCGAACTATACAAATGGATTGGGCCTGCTCTTAAACCCATCATTTCTAATCTTGATCCCGTACTAATAAAAGAACTCGAATCTGAGTTTGAAAAATTGCCCTCCCAAAAGCCTAAACCCCTAAGACTGCTTAGAAGCGAAATGGATATTGTTCCTGATGATACAGATAATCAAATGGATGTTGATCAGCCTACAGATACCGTTGAAGATGCTCAAGATATCTCTGATGAAATTGATCCCTGGGATCTAGCTGACCCTGTCCAAGTTCTCTCTAAAATTCCCTCAGATTTTTATAGCAATGTTACTTCCCAAAAGTGGAAAGAAAGAAAAGAATCACTAGAATCTCTTATAACAATTTTAAATAGCCCAAAATACGCTGATGGATCTTATGACGAACTAGTAAATGCTTTGGCTGGTAGAATTTCAGACACTAATATACTTGTCGCTGTATTAGCTGCTAATTGCATCGAAAAACTTTCAACTGGCCTCAGGTCCGGGTTTGCTTCTTATTCGCACATAGTTTCAAAACCTCTTATAGACAGAATGAAGGAGAAAAAAGCCAATGTTGTTACAGCATTAAATCAAGCAATAATATCTGTTTTTCGAAGTACTGGATGTCAATTAAAAGGTTTCGTTGACGTTATTTCTCATGGCCTTTCTCAAAAAAATCCTCAAATTAAATCCTCAACCTTAAAATTTTTCACTGAATGTCTTAAAATGACTACTGAAAGACCATCTAAAGGCCAAATAAAAGAATATGTTTCTATATCAAAGCCTTCTATCGATGACAGCGACCCAACAGTTAGAGAATCTGGATTTGAACTATTAGGCACTCTAATGAAATTAGTAACAGAAAAAGCTTTACTACCGTTTATCGAAGGTATCGACAAAGCAAAAGAACAAAAAATTAAGCAATACTTTGAAACAGCTGTTGTACAACTGGCCCCTCAATCTGCCCCCAAGCTTAAGCCTCAACCAACTTCCGCTCCTGGTAAAAAAGTGCAAAATAGTTCTAGTACAAGTAAACCGACTCTTACTTCTAGTAATAACCAAAAAGAAACCGCATCAAATATGAGAAATTCACCCCTACCTAATAATAATTATGAAGCTTCAAATTCAGATCTTGACCAGAATATTAATACCGAAAATAATCTCGCTAACCCAAAGATTCCCCCCGCTCTTCTAAGAAAGCTTCAAGCCTCAACAAAACTAGCTGCAGAAAAAAAAGCAGCACGAACTAATGCAGAATCCAACGATAAAAAACCCCTTACTAGTAATATACAAAAATTCCCTAACTCATCTACTTCACAAGAAAAAACGACTAATAACATATCAAGTCCTCCAAAACCGCCTCAAAGTAAAACTTCTACTACTAACAGCGAATCATCTTCTAAAAAAGCTTTCTCTAACTCTACTCCAGCAGAAGATAGTCCTTCTTATAAATTTTCAAATATCACCGATTTAGAAGAAAGAGTTTCCGACTACATTCCAAATAATATTTCTGAAATGATTCAAAGCAAAGCTTGGAAAGAGAGACTTGAAGGCATGAATTTATTAAAAGAGCACATATCATCAGATGATGATTTAACCAAGTCTGTAGAGCCTGAATTAATTGTAAGATTTATTGGGAAATATCCTGGTTGGAAAGAAAGCAATTTTCAAGTTAACTCTAGTATTTACGCTCTATTACAGTGGATGGCTGAAGCTTGTGACCAATTCAATTCTGGCGCTGCCGCTTTGTCTATAAAGCATCTGATAGATAAGATTGGTGATATTAAACTTAAAGTTCCTGCTAGCAATACTCTTATTGCTTTCAGTGAAAGACTGGGTTTGAGATTCGTACTTAATATTGTTTTAGAGTCACTATCGACTCAAAAATCACCAAAGGTATTAACAGATGGCCTAGGATTTATAGACACTTGTATTCTAGAATTTGGTACTCGTGGCGTTTCTTTGCGCCCTTTAATTAAATTTGTTACTAGCGTTGGTCTAGGCAGTAGCAACGCTCAGGTTCGCTCAAAATCTGTAGTTTTAATGGGTACATTATTTAGATATGTTGGTAAATCAATAAGTGGTCTTATTGGAGACATAAATCCTCAGCTAAATCAGTTACTAGAGTCAGAGTTTACTAAGTATACTGATTCTCCTACACCAGTTCCAACCAGGTCTCAACCAGATTCTAACGCGTCAGCTAGTAATAAAAGCGGAAACTCAAGTGCTAATCAAAATTCAGGCTCATCAAACGAATCTGAATTAATGGACGAGCTTTATCCGCGTGTTGATATCTCAGGAAAGTTTAATTCCGCGTTTATTAAAAAATTAGGTGATAGTAACTGGAAAATACGAAAAGAGCAACTAGATTTTATTTCCACTACACTAGAACAGTCAAATAAGAGAATTTTACCTACTTTATCCGTTGATTTTTTTGCAGGATTAAAAGGGCGACTAAATGATGCAAACAAAAATTTAATAGCTCTTGCTTTAGATGTATTGGCTTCTTTATGTGAGAGCATAGGTTCTGCTTTTGATAGATATATTAAGATTATTGGTCTATCTACTATCATGTGTTTAGCTGATAAAAAGCCAAATGTTAGGCTATCTGCTATAAAAGCCCTGGACTCTTTTTCTTTAAATAACTTTAAATCTTTCGATCAATTAATTTTCTTATCTGCCACTGCACTTCAGAATGACTCTCCGGAGCTTAGAAAAGACTTGCTTGGATTTATAAGTAACTATTTTAAAAAAAGCGTTAATTCTGGTTCCCAAGTATCACAAATATCTCCTTCGATTGGGAATCTATCTACAAGTATATTTTCTTGTTTACAAGACAAAAATAGCGAGGTCCGTAAAAACGCTCTTTTTGTTACAAAGTATATTATTGAATTTACCGGGTTTTATGAACTAAAAGACATCTGCTCCAGTCAGCTGAAGGGTTCATCTCTTCAGACTGTTCTCGGAATGATAGACCAACTACAGCCGAATGAACCTCCTGCTACCATAAAGAATGACACTTCTAAGAAAGTTATGACAGCAGCTGAGCTATTGGGCTCTTCAAAACCCTCAAATAATCTCCCACCGCCACCTCAAACTCAAACTATTCCCCAAACTCTTAATGCTCCATCACTACAGCGACAATCTAAGCCAACAAGACCTCAGTCTACACTAAATACCAGAGATCCAAAAGCTCGTATTGGAAGCTCGCCTCAGTCTGTTAGAGCTAACTCTGAGCAACCAAACTTTGTCCCTCAGGCTCAATCATCTTCATATGGTGGAACACTGCGTCGTCCCATGGCTGTCCGAAAATTAGGTCCTTCAGTTTCTAACACTAGATCTAATAGTCCTCAGCCCCGTTCAGTATCTCAATTATCTTCAGATAATTATGGTTATGGAGACAACACATCTAATGCTAGTAGAGGTAGAGGTTCAGGCGCACCAATTCCTCCTATCATTTCTGGAGACGCCAGGTCCAAAGAGAATAGATCTAGGAGAGAGAATCTATCTCAAGCATCTAGTAGATGGGTGTTTAATGAATCTCCAAGGCCAGAGTTAATATCATCTCTTAGTGAGCAAATGAGCTCTTCTTTTAGTACAGAAATTTTAGGCCAGTTATTTTCAACTGGTCATTATCGGGATAGAGATTATTTAGT
>LSSN01000184.1:3368-22607 GCA_001970855.1 Smittium culicis
CCCCCCCCCCCCAAGGAGTTTTCCAACTAGTCCCAACCGGGCATCGTTGAAATTAGACAGTAAAAAAAATTCGTCAGAACTGATCGGCATCGGTATGAACAGGCCGATCGTCGTTGATCGGTGGTATTGCCACCGGTTGCAGCTCAGAAGTATGTGGTCGACCGCCTCAGGCAAATACACACTGCAGCAGGGGCAAAAATTTTTAAATTTTCGGTCGACGATTTTCATGTTCGACAGGCGCTGGACGGTTCGGAATGTGCCCATACGCATTTTTCCAATGTCCTGAAGGCCCCGATTCAGGTCCGGATAGATAGCTTGAATGTCAACCCAGTTGCCTTTTTTCCCGATTTTCCGATCCGCCGTCGACCGGTCGATGACAAACCGGTTATTTCTTCGTTTCTGGTCGACTATCGTGATGATAGTCTGACCGTTTGAATCTTGAGAGCAAAAATTTTTGATTCACCGGGCGCTCCCGGTCACCCAGGTGGCAGTGTCTGCGCCAGTATCTCTCGGATGGATAGAGTCCAAATCCATACTAGCCACATTGGATCCTCGGGGTGCTCTATCTAAGCTTGATAAATAGCCGACGAATTCTTTTTGGGGTATAAGGACCAAACTGGTCTTTCCAGCTATATTAGAGTGCTCTTATTGTTTTAAGATCCTTTATTTTGTAAAAAAAACTTGAATAAATAAAAGTATTAACTATAAGAATATATAAAATTATTAATAATTCTCTGCAATCTTATTGGCACGTTTGAAAAGAAAAAATTTACAAGTGAGAGACAATATTGAAGTCGTTAGACTTGAGGTTTGGTAATTTAAAGATATTTTATTTTGTAAAAAAAACTTGTAAAAATAAAAGTGTAAACTATAAAAGTATAAAAATTTATTAATAATTCTCTGCGATCTTATTGGTACGTTTGAAAATAGTAAATTTTTTGTGTGAGAGGGGCTTTTTAGATTAGGTACTTAAAAATTATGTTTAATAGTTCGATATAAAAAGAATCTAAGTATGCAAATCTATGATAATCTAATATAACGTCTAATATTATAGAATATAAGAAAATTTTTGAATTTTAAAGCTGGGATATGCACCCTCATAACCTATTCTCTTTACGAGACTATTTGATAACTTTTAAACTTGTCATATAAATATTATATTTTCTATTATATTTCAATAAATTATTCTTTTATACAAATATTAATTATTTCCACTATATTTTACAAATAAACCCACAAAATAATTATTTATGCTTCATATAAGTATATCGACTTGACAACTGAATTTTTGTTGAAAGCATTTATCGTGATGTCGACTGGTCCGCCTGATAGAACACGCTCGTTATTTACATTATAGAACATCATTTCCTCGGCTGTTAGGTTGAATGTGAAAGTGTGGGATGCTCCTGGCGCAATACTTTTTTTGTCAAAAGACCTGAGACGATATTTTTCTGGTGCATATTCTGCTCTGATCTTTTGAGTAGTGAACATCAGGGCTGGTTCAAGTTGGGGCATTTTCCCGTTATTATATGCAGTAACAGATACAGCTATTGGCTTTCCTGGACGAAGCTCATCAGAACTAACTGTGATGTTTGAATATGTAATATTGTTATATCCCATTCCCTGTCCAAATGCGAATTCAGGATCATATTCATTCCATATTGGGGTGAAATATGTTACTGGTGATTGGTAGTCGAGTTTTGGGTATGTGTATGGTTGTCTACCATTTGGACTGAATACGCCGAATAAAGCTTCTGCAACTGGAAGACCACCATAAGCGCCTGGTAAATTTGCATTAACTATTCCATCAGCCAGCTTAGAGAGTTCACCAAGAGAGAATGGACGGTTTTGTGTTAGCAACAAAATAATAGGAGTGCTTGTTTCTTCTGCAACTCGTCTTGCAATGTTATATTGATCTTCAGCCATCTTTAAAGTTTCGATATTGGCATAAGTTTCAGTCCCTGGCCTTTCACCAAAGCAGAAAACGATTTTATCAGCTTTTCTTGCTTCTCTGACAATGCTGTTATACCCCTTTATCATATCTCCAGTAATGGTATAGCCTTCGATCCAATTTGCAGTCTTTCCAGTAATGCTTTCTACTCCCTTCAATATAGTATCAGAGTATCCCGCATAGACAGCATCTGTGTCGTAATCATTAGGCCCTTGCATTTTAACATTCCAAGCTCCAGTTATATATCTTGTGGAGTTGAAGCTTGCACCAACAAATAAGATTTTTTCTTCTTTAGATAGCGGAAGAACGTCATTATCATTCTTGAGTAAAATGATCGATTCACGCGCAGTGTTTCTTGAAAGCTCAACATCTTGTGCTGATCCAACAGTGTCTATAAGTGATAAATCAGAATATGGAGATTCAAATATGCCTAAATCTTTCTTAAGTTGCAAAATACGCCCAACAGATTCATCAATCCTGCTCACATTTATTGATCCCGCCTTTACTAAATCTAGCAATGTTTCGACAAATGAAAACGGATCTTCGCTCATAGACATATCTAACGAGGTTTGAGTAAATGTAAGATGAATTGCGTCACTTTGATTGAATGCTGCCTTATGCTTTATGTAAGCAGAGTTTATCTCGTTGTAATCGCTTAAAAGCATTCCTTTAAATTTCATTTGTTCTCTTAACAAAACCTTAAGAACAAGGTTTGATGATATTGTATCCTGTCCATTTAAAGCAGAATAAGCTTCCATACCAGTTGCAGAACCAGCATCAATTGCTTTCTGGAACTGTGGTATATGATATTCCAATAAGTGGTTGAATGGAATGTACCTTGGTTCTTGATCTATTCCGTTATAAGGAACAGAATATCCTATAAAATGTTTAAAACATGAAGCGATTCTAGTTCGATCTTTTTTGTAATTTCCCTGGGTTCCTTTGATTGTTGCATGTACCATCTCACCGATCAAGTATGGATCCTCTCCAAAGTTTTCAAAATTTCTTGACCACTGCTTCTGCAAGTTGATATCAGCAAGTGGCCCGAAAGTCCAGTGAACGCCGACAGATCTAGTGTCTTTGGCACCAACACGCCCCGCGTTATATGCATTGGTTGGATTAAAGGTTGCAGCTGTGTTTACTGGAGCTGGGAAAATGGTCGCACCTTTGACAAAGTTGGCACCCCTAACCGAATCAATCCCAAAAACAATAGGTATTTTTGACCCCATCGTAGATGCAACTCTCTGGATAGTATTTGTGAAATTTGCAAATCTTTGTGGGGAATTAAGATTCCATCGGCCAGCGTTATTTGAAGGACTATCAAGAACTGAACCAACTCTATACTTAACAACCATCTCATTAACATAAGTCATGTTAATAAGCCCGTCACAACCGATTATCTCCCACATTGGGACTTGAACCATTTGACCGACTTTGTCTTCAATTGAAAGAGAATTAAGAAGCTCTTTAACATCATCATCGATTACTTCGGATGGACCGATATATCCTGACTCGTCAAATTGTGGAATATCATACTTTTCAACCGATTTTGGCACTACAGGGTCAAAATCTTGCAATGGGAAGAAGTCAGGAAGACACACTACGCCATCAATGGTCGGTACTCCTACGATATCTATTACTGGCTGAGGTCCAGGTTGTTTAGAGAGAAGCGATGGCGCTGCCAAGCTCAAATTATAGTTCATGGCTGTAGCCATATAAAAGAATAGGCCTGAATATTTCATATTTTAATATAATACAATAGTAAATACAGTTCGTTTTAATAAAATTATTCTTTATATCTTGATGTAAATTACTTATTATTGTGGAAATAGCCAGTTTATATACAAAACTTTCTAGAAAAAAATATCTCAGTGTCAAACATCTTTCCTACTTTTCAACCAGCTATTTAAAATATTATATTAAAAAAAAACAAATATAACTTTAGTCAAAAGATTAATCTTAACAAATTAAATAATAAATTTGACTTATTTATTTGTTCTTATTTTATAGAATTAGTTGTACTTTTAAAAATTATTTCTACCGCTAATTTATAGATCATTTTGTTTGGGCGAAAGATCAAATTTGGTGTAATGGGGAAATACCCATAGTAAAAAAATTTTCTCCTGGTATAATTCTTGTAGTTTTTTTATGATTTATTTTTTCTAGTTTATTTTTTAGCTAAACATTTATAGTATAAATATTTCTTGAACTTGTTAGATGTATTATTCGGCGATTATTAATTTGATTATCAATACTTTTTTACCCTGTTAGCTCATAAAGTAAATAGTTTTAGTTTTTTAGAGACTTATTAACATCTATATTATAATCAAACAGATTTTTATAGCATTAAAACATTCCTACCAGTATCTTCTAGCTTAGCAGATTTATTTTTTTAATTTAATTCTTCATATGATTCGCTTATAGGTGAGCAGTCCGTTCATAGGTGCGCTTATGTTCTTAATTTTTGTTTAAATCAGAGTAATTAAAATGATATCAAACAAAAAGACCCAGGAAAAAGACAAATATAAATAAATAAGATTATTTAATGGTACAGTTTACTTTACTAAATCAACATAAATATAAAAAAGCTTGCAAAGTTTATTTTTGAAATTACTTTACTTGGATGTGTTTAGGATTACCCTAACAATAAAACCCCAAGTTAAAATAGATTATTGGTCTATTTTATTTACCATAGTATACATACGAAAAAATAACCTTATTCGTGTAAGTTTGGCTCATGAGCATTTATTTGTGAATAATTTTAGACATCAATCTTGTAAAAATCTGATAATTAAATCTTACACCGTCGATAGAATGTTTCCGGTTTACCAAATATAGCCATCTGCATTCAGTGAAAGTAAATTGATTCAGTGACTCAATGATTATTAGTTTGTAGTAGGGTATCATTAAAAAACAACACAGCTTATAAATTGCTGGCGAATCAATATTAAAGTTATTTTAAAGTACGTTGGACGGGATAGGGTTAATCAACCTTCTATTAAAGTCCATGGTATTTTTCCAATGAAGTTATACCATATTTCTCTGATGTTTGTTGTATTGAGTAGTTTTTCTAGTGTAATGAATCGTTTATTGTAGCGTTTGCGATCATTATTTGTATACGTGACACTCTTAGCCCTTTCCCGCGCGGTAGACTATTTTTGGACCGCCAAATATAGCCAACTGCGTTCAATGAAAATCGATTAATTCCGAGACATTAAGAATTATTGGTATAATGCAAAATATTAGCAAATAATAAACACACTTATAATTCACGAACGAATCATTAAATTAAACTTTTTTAAGAGTATTGGACGGGAAAGGGTTAGCAGTAGAGGAACTTTATTTCTTGGAAAGTCTATTTGCTAATATGAATTAGCATAAACTATTGGTTGCATCAAATTTTTTATTTGATTTTTTTTCAAATCAAATCAAAGATAAAGTAAACTCTTATGATTAGGAAAAATTTAATAGGAAAAGAATCGCTCGTCGAATTAATCTTCCGTATACGAGATATTCTGAACAAAGTATACACTTTGCTGTAATTTAATATTATTTTCTTGTCGAATAAGTAACAAATAATTCATTTATTTGTATTGAAAAGCCATTTAAAATTTTCTGTTTATTCATTTTATTTTTATATTTGGGAGATTCTGAACGAAGAAAGCACTTTGTTGAATTTTAATGTTATTGGCTTGAATATTTATTAGTTATTAATATAATTGGCAAAATCGAAAAGGCGATTCTATTTTTCTATTTATTTGTTTTATTATTAAAGTATTATTTGCTAAAAAGATACTAGATTTCATTTACTGGATAAAAATTTAATATAAAATTTAATACTCTGTAACACTTTAAACGATAAAATTAATCCTTCATAAAGAATCTCCCATATAATATTCTACCATTTTAATCACTATCCTTGTAGTCTTCACTTTAAAAAATTTTTTTAATATATTATATAGAAAAAAAAAGTAATAACTATTAAGGCCTCGGAATTAAAATAATTTAACTTAGTATAGTTAGTTGTATATTGTAGGTCAAAAATAATCTACCACCCATGAAAAGGATAAACAACTTACTGTGGATATATCATTGAAAGCTATTTATTTATTCTCAATAGTTATTAAAATTTTCCTTATTATAACCTGGCGGACGAAAATCAGTGTTTAATGCACATTAGTTTGGTGCAAAGAAAGTCAATTTTTAAATAGTACCAAGCTTCAACTTGATACTCGTAAACCATATACAATGATGTGCCAAAGAAACTTTTGATTTTTTCTATTGTCCATCAATAAAAATATTTCAATTATTAAGTGTTGCAGAAGCGAAAATTACTTACCGATCACAGTACTAAATGGAAGAATATAAGATTTAGTTTTGTTAAATGCAGAAGTATGTGATCATTATTAAAATCAAATATTTTCCATAATTCTTTTACAAGTAGTATATTATCACTAGAATAGCAGAGCTGGGTTAACGTGTGTAGTACAAATAACTTCATTTAGAGGGGTACGGTTATGCTACCAAACTTTTATCGAGTTTTGATTCTATTATCTATTTCTAAAGCTGTTAGTAAAAATCCCAATAGATCCGCACTTTCAATAATTAGGTATTAATAATTTAATCCCCAAACAGGTTGTTTTCAAAGGATACTGTACTTAATGTATCTATTATTCTATATTATATTATAATTAAATATACTGCAGAGCCCTTCTTAATAATTAATATAAAATATGAAAATATTAAATGAAAATATTTTTATATACTGCAATAAAACCAGCTATCCCATTCATGAGTGGTAGACTATTTTTGATCTATCAAATCTAGCTAGCTGTGCTCAATTAAAATAATTTAATTCCGAAGCCTTAAGAAATATTAGCGTGTTATAAATTAATAGCAAATAATAAGCTTGGGTTTAAATTATAAACAGATCAATGACTTAGCTTTTTTAAAGTGTGTTTTACGGAAAAGGGTTAGTAGTATATCCAGATAAAAAATAACCGACTCTACCGCGAATGATTATAATTGGGATATTCCTAAGCTATCTAAAACAATCCAGCAAACAAAATAGTTTGCGTAAAATTTTTTTGCTAAAAAAGCAAATAAGAACTCAAAACTGCTAATATAAGAGAATCAATTGTGAAATAACAATAACATTCAGTTTTTTAAAAAAAAAATTATAAAGGCGCATATTAAATTTTAATTATTATTTTTTGGTAATATAGTTGTTTTTTGAAAAATATTTCATATTTTTACTAGGTTGTATGGGTAAGATGTGGGGCGATAAGAGAAAATGCCATGCCCTCGACAGAGACTCGAGTTGAATATTTATCCAAGCTACTAAAATAAAAGTTTATCCGCTCAACGCTATAATTGCATTATGATATTATAGGTAAAATTCATCAATTCTAAGGACAGTTGTATCAGAAAAGGTCTATCTCGAAACATGAAGATACGGAAACATTAATTACACCTCAGGGAAGTCTTGTAGACAAGCTCAGCTATCTACATAAATTTTGATAACGGTTGTTTAGCTGCTTATTTCAGGAGAATCAGAACAATCATTCAAGTGATTGTGTAGATACATATAAATTGTTAAACCTGCTAGATTTAGGCTCTGACTTAGAGTTAATTATAACGAATTATTTTTTTACTTAATTTTTTGGAACGAGCTTAACTCCATGGCTGCTAATAACTATAATCAACGAGCCTAATCGAAGAAATGCATTAGAAGGGATCTATAGGTTGGTGGATCGATTTAATTTAGTTTAGAAATGCAAATGATAGGCATACATGGGGATTTTCTTGGATAAAGATAATAGCTTTTTAATTGACTATAAAAACCTTTTTTTTTTTTGCTAGATAATTTATTTTATAATGTAATATCTGGTATTTTCATTGTATCAATATAATTCCATGTTTTAGGCTTACCTGTCAAACACTCTTAAAAAACGGGCTTATTGATTTTTTTTTTGATTTATTATTTGCTGCTACAATAAAATATTAAATAATTCTAAGTGTCTCGGAATTAAAGTTAATAGTCTAAAACATTCGGATATAGTTGGTAGATCAAAAATAGAGTAATTTCAGGAAAAGGGTTAAAATAAATAAACGAAAAATATAAAGAAAAAAGCTACTGTATTTGAACTGCTATTAGCTAGTAAATTAATTAAATTTTGTTGCCAATTTTTTACAAAATTTTTATTTTTTTAGAAAGCAAACAATTGATTAGAATGCTACCAGATCATTGTTATTTATACTTTTTATTGCTAAAGGCAAATAAACCTTATGAAATAGCCAATGGTATCAAATAGTTTTAGGAACTAAAATATAATTTTTTTATATGTGATTAAAGGTCCAACTTGGCTTGTGTTAAGAATTAAATAAAGCACTATTTAAGTATAAAATTTGAGTATTCCAAATAATTTTAAAAAAAAGACAGCATAATATTTGTTTTTTATTAAGCTTTGTTATTCATTTCTAGACAATTTTATAAATACAGTACCAGTAAGTATATTCGGAAAAAATAGCCCAGTTAGAATACGAAAAACATAACAAATTATTTGTACACTAAATAACAAATATTAATTTATCAAAATTTTGAGGCTTATTCTATCTAATGCAAAATCTATAAAAGGCAAAGCATTTTCTAGAAATAAAATATTTTATCATCAAACTTTATAACCAAATTATAATTGTATTAATACTACAACAAATTAACTTTCGCTTTAACTATTAAACGCAAAACCAAAATTTAAAAATAATCATGAAGTTCCTAACTCTCGTAGCTGCTCTTTTTGCTTCAATACAAGCCAAGAAATTGCTTTTGATAACGAATTACAAAGTTCCAATTCTCATGGACTACTCAGCAGTCAAGGCAGTTGGCCCTGTTGATATTACCCTGTACGACACAAAATGCAAGCCTACCGGCTCATTCGTTGGAAACGTAACACATTACAACCCAACTGTCGGATGGAACGTCGAAACTGATCTTGGTAATGGTTATTATGACTTGACCTACTATAACTATAACGAAAATACATACGGAGGCGCTGAAAGAATCTACGCCGATCCATCCTTTGAGCAACCAACAACTATTATCGAAATTGAGGCGTGTGCAAATTTAAAATAGGTCTATTACCTAATATTTTTGGTTATATCAGTGATAAATGCACCTTTTAACAATAAAGTAGATTATTATTAGTATTTTTTTTATATAAGTATAAAAAAATTATTTTTTAATTTGGTTATTTTTTTAATTTGGGTGATACATTTGAAAGGTTGATAATTTTAAGGCTATTGAACTATTATAACCTTTTCATTGGCGATAGATTATTTTGATCTACCAATTATAGCCAGCTGTGTTCAGTAAAAACATTTTAGTTCCGAGACCTATAGAAGTATTGGTATAATGTGAATTAACAGCAAATAATGGATTTACTTATAATCATAAACAAATCATAAAACTAATTTTTTTATAGAGTGTTAGATGGCGAAAAGGACTAGAGAATTAGTCTTGCATATTTTGTATTTTATTTGGAGCTTCCCCTTAGTTGGACCCTAATTTACCGCTGATCCTCTTGCTGTTGTAAAATGGGATTCCTATTTGGATGAAAAGTTGTAATACTTTGATAAAAATGAGGTTTTATAAGAAAAATCTATTGGAAGAAGACTCAAGGTCCACTACAAATCTAGTGTGTATCAGCACGAATGATGAATTTTAAATTTTAATTATTAATGCGCAAAATATAATATAGCTAGCATCTACTGCTACTAATTGTATTTGCAGCGCCGAGTTTGTTTTAGAAACTGTTGGTGGTTAAAGAGCTTGTATTTTCGAGGGGCCATTTGCAAGAGTAATTACATTTGAGGGGCCGTGTGCAATAGTAATTATATTTGTAGGGGTGACTAATAGTCGGTTTAAACTTAGGAGTGGTGGTTTTTTAAGGGGAAAATTGTTGCTGTGCGCTGTCGAACAATCCAGTAATTTGCATCAAACATAAACGATTACATAATTCATTGTGAGCGCTACTTTTCCGATAATTGTATTGAAATTTAAATTAAACCTATTCGCAGGCTAGTATAATTATAAATACAGCCGTAGCGAATAAGCAATATCGTTTAATAAATTTGGCCAATGAGTGACAAATATAGAGGACATTGGCAGTGCTTATGCCTGGTTTAAGTAATAAATTTATACATACATTTTATGTATGAGCTTTATATTTCTAAATATATACATAGACACTAACAATCGTACAATTTTTTATGAATAGAAATAACTTTGACTGAGAAAAAACAGCAATTTCAGAAAAATAAAAACATAATTGGATGAACATAAATCACGCAAAAAGGCACACATCTTGCCAATCGCTGAGCTGATAATGGGCATTCGGCTATATAGATGGCATTCGCCTAACGATAATTGGCCATCAATCACTTGAAATTTTTATAGAGTGTAATAATTGGTCAGTCTGAATTTCAATCAATTAATAATAGTAATTATTGATCATTAGTTTAGAAGAAAAATTAAGTCAGCTTTTTATGGTATATATGCCTCTAAATAGCCCCAATATATATTCTTCCTATATCCCATTTACCATACTTACTTTTAACATACTAGCACTTATACCCTCTTGTACTAATCCTGTTTTCATATAACCTTCCTCATTAAATCTACTCTTGAACTCATAACTTCTGAAAGTTTGCTCAATTAAACAGATTCTTCAAAAGTTTCCTATCCCTTCTATTGCCCTTAGCTACCGATTAATCGCATAACTAATTATCCTTCTTTCTATTAATATTACCGTATCAAACGCATATTCATTCATTTTTCAAAGAGCTATGGCAAACGAAAAACCAGAATATCTACTGCCTGATTCTGAACAAGCTCTCCAGAAAAACTCCATTTCTGAATCTTACTCCAGTTTATTAACAATCAACGACTACGCTATAAACGAAGAACTGCCAACCCAAGCTCAAAATGACTCCTCTAAAAACTCGCTCTCATTAAAAAAGGTATCATTTAACTTGTCTTTTCATACACGTATAAATACACGTACTTACAATTATCTTGATTATTCGCACTAATTCACATAACTTTTACTTCTCTGTCTATTTCTCCAATTTTATTAGAAAATTGTCTATTTTGTTCTCGGCTCTGCCTTTATTTCTTCTGTAGTTTTAATGTCCAGATGCTTAACATCAAAAAAATCAAAAGCTTTTGCCAAATCTGACGGCCCTATTAACGTCATTTTAATGATTTCTGATGGCTTTGGTCCTGCCTCTGAAACTATGGCCCGCCAATTTTACCAATCAACTAATCGTTTGCCCGTCTCTTGGAAGAGCCCCCTTGACGATATCCTTGTTGGTGCTTCAAGAACCCAATCAAGCGACAGCCTAATAACTGATTCAGCTGCTGGTGCAACCGCTTTCTCTTGTGCCATGAAATCCTATAACGGCGCAATCGGAGGTAAAAAAAATTAAGAGCCTTTCACCTAAGCATTTATAACCATTTATAACCGCTTTGTAATTTACATTTAATAGTTGATCCTTCTAAAAATGCTTGTGGAACTATACTCGAAGCAGCCAAGCTTAAAGGCATGTTTACAGGTCTTGTAGCTACTAGCAGAATCACACATGCAACACCTGGTTCCTTTTCTGCTCATGTTGTAAATAGAGACATGGAAGATTTAATTGCCCAATACCAAATTGGTAACTTCTCTTTAGGCCCAGTTGTCGACTTAATGTTCGGCGGTGGAAGATGCTTCTTCCTTCCAAAATCTGACCCAGAAAGCTGCAGAAAAGATGATAGGGACCTTATCTCCGAAGCTAAAAATAAAGGTTTTACCTCTATCAGTTCTCTGGAGCAACTCAATTCTCTTAATTCTAATCAAAAGCTCCCATTGATGGGATTGTTCTCTGGAAGCCATATGGATTATGAAATTGACAGAGATCCTTCCCAGCAACCATCGCTATCATCTATGGCTGATAAAGCTATCAAGATATTGACGGAATCAAGTTCTAAAGCTAACACCGGATTCTTCCTCATGATTGAAGGTAGCAGAATTGATATGGCTGCACATTCAAATGATCCTGCCACTCACGTTCGTGAAATCATCTCTTACTGGGATACCGTAAAACTTGTTCGAAAATTCGTTGACGAAAATCCGAACACTGTTGTTATTAGCGTATCTGACCACGAAACAGGCGGCCTATCTGTTGCCAAGCAACTCGGTCCCGAATATCCCGATTACTTCTGGAAACCAGAAGCATTAGTCAACGTTAAAATGTCGATTGAAAAGATCTCGAAAAAGCTTTTGTACTTTTTCACTGATAATCTAAATTCTAACCTTGAGAAAAAAAAAGAATTCGTCAAATCCGTCGTCTTTGCTAAATGGCTCGAAATCCACGATTATAACGATGATGAAGTCAATGCACTAACAAATACAGATAAGTCAACAGTTCTCAGACAACATTTATCCGATATCGTCTCAAAACGGGCTCTTTTAGGCTGGGCCACTCATGGCCACTCAGCTGTTGACGTCAACCTCTACGCGCATGGCTACGAATCCTCTCAATTGCGCGGTAACAAAGAAAATACTGATGTCGGAACCTTTATCAAAAATATACTGGACTTGGACCTCTCCTCAGTCACCAAAATGATCTCGAATGACCCAGTCCAGCAGATCACCCCGTTCTCCGCATCAGAATGGCTAGGATAATTCTATTCCAATTTTTTAAATTTACTATACTCTAAAACATTAAACACTTTCTAATAAAAGCTATTACCTTTTTCGTCTTTTACATGAAAAATAAAAATTTTTTTTTTGATTGAATAAATATATTGGATGAATCTTTAATTTTATACAAATTTCAAACATAAAAATTAGCTACTGCCAATAGATTTAATAATTTTAAATTTTGTTCCAAAAATGGAAATTTTTCAGTAACAGTAAAAAATAGACGGTACTTTAATAGTAACAAAAATTCGTAACAATCAGTAACAGAAATTGTACTAAAAAGTAACTAAAACAGTAACATAGTTATAATTGATACGTATAAAAAAAAATAGTATCATGTAATTAAGGCGGTACCAAAAAAAGTACGCAGATTAAATGTGAATATAAATGATAATAGTCACCTTTTCACTCTGACGTGGAAAAAAAAATATTCACTACTAAAACAAAAATATACAATTATCAATTACAAAATATGAAAGTTTGATATGTGTTGAGAAATAGCATAAATGTATAAATATAGCTAATTTTTTTGAAATTAAAAGTTAGTTTTTTTAATTATATAGTCTCTTTAATTAAAATCTGCTGTTGATTTAAACTTTTTATTTCCTTACCCTCCGCTCCCCCACATAAAAATATTATATTTTCATGAATACAATTGTATTTATCTTTTATACCAAATAGAAATAACCAAAATTATCCCTAAATAAACCATTTTATCCAAACTTGGTCTCGTATCTATAATTTTCATAATTGAAAACTTTCATAGTAAATAAAAAAAATGCCTGAAATTCCGTTTGGAAATCCGATACCCGAATACTCTAGCTATGGAACGTCTGTTTCTCTGCCCAAATGGCAAGATAATATCAACTACGAAGAAGGGGTGCCCAGTGCCATCGCTGCGATGAAAAGTGGATACCCGCGATTCTTTATTGCTCTGAATATCCGCAGGGTAAAACATATATAAAGTTACAAAAGCAGTTTTAAAAAAAAAATATATATTCTCATAGTTCAAACAAAAAATAAAAAGTTGTATTGATTTAATTTTTTACTATTCGGATAGCTAACAGAAATAATCAAAGCCGATTTAAAAACAAATAGCCAGATTCTTATCTTTCCGTCGTTGAATTGTGCCACCCGCTGCAAAAAATTTGTTTGCGATCAAAGCACAGCGGATGCCGACATTCATGTGCGCGAGTACCTGATAAAAGCGCCTAGGGTCGATGGAGCTGCAGCGGCGTTCGAGAGCAAACTTGCGTGTCCCGCGATTCTATATTTGGCGGTTTACGACGCAAAGCTGGATAAAGTCGCGAGGCGGTACTGGCAGCATACAGGCGACGGAATATCGTCGAGGCAGGCGGAGTATTGCTTGCACCTGATCGAGGTGTCTAAGCAGGCTGAGTCTGGACGTAGCAGGGCAGAACAACTAGCGGTGGGCAGCAGCAGCAGCAGCAACAGCAGAGGCGGTGGTGGTGGAGGAGTTATCGCAGCTGTAGTTTCAGGGAGCGTCAAAACTCCGTCTTACTATAAACGGCCAGCAGCACTGAATAATCGGAGCGGAGCAAGCGCACAAGTGGACGGAGCGCCTGCAGCGAATTGTGCCGCTATTAGCGACGAGCTCGAGGAGACCGAATCTCTGCGGTTTATTGAGGAGCGGTACGGGCGCAACTTGAACAGCCGGCTGGCTGAGGAGTCAAAGCTGATTCTTAAGAAGCGCATATCTGGGATTATCGTTGAAAGCGGGTCTGAATTAGCCAGCGGGCGCGATCATGCTGAACAGTTTGTGAGTCGTGGAGTTAGTAACTTGTCTGAATCGGACGTGTTTCTAACGCCAACCGGTATGAGCTCAATCTTTCACACACACAGAACGATTCTTGATTTTATAAAGTCTGAAAAATCTATTTGTTTTGGGTAAATTATACTTCATTATATATAAACATATATTTATTCATTTCATCTTTTGACTAGTATTGATATTTTCTGTATGTACGTTGTTGTGGTTTTGGTCTGAAACGAATATAGGTTTCCATATACAGACACGCTAAAGATCCTTTCGAGCTTTGGGCCTGGATCGCATTTCTTTGGGCTCGGAGAAGGCTCTGATTACGACGAGCTGGAAGCTTTGCTCAGCAGCGGAACTGAACAAATTGCCGCGCTGTTCACAGAAACTCCAAGCAACCCACTGCTAAAGACGCCTGATTTGCAAAGACTTCGCAGTTTAGCAGACAAGTACAAGTTTGTTCTTGTCGTTGACGACTCTATCGGCAACTTTGTCAATTTGGATACTTTGAATTTGGCAGACGTTGTAGTTTCCAGCTTGACTAAACTTTTTAGCGGCGATAGTAATGTCATGGGCGGAAGGTACTAGTTTATTAATTAGCTATTAGAGATCATCTTTTTTCTTAATAAAATCTAAACTTATATAATAAAACTAATGCATATTGCAATCATTATATCTTAGTATTGTTCTTAATCCGAACGGACAGTACTACAACCAGCTTAAAAGTGGGTTTAAGTATAATATCGAAGATCTGCTGTGGTGGGAAGACGCTATATTTCTAGAAAGAAATTCCAGAACCTTTTTGGAAAGGGCAATTCAGATAAACCATAACGCCGAGTTGGTTTTCTCTATTTTGTCTGAAAACAAGAATGGTAAATTATCCATACACACTATTATAATTTTAATTCAAAAAAAAAAAATTTTTTTTTCCCGTTCAAGAAGATATAGGAATATTAACCCATGCTCTTGTAGCTTGATACTCACATAACCATTATAAATTATGGATTCTTAGATTCATCATCTATATACAACTTATCTTTGATTTCATATACCTCTTGATTATAATTAATTTTTTATTTTGACTTTTTTTTTGATTTATTGTTCATAACAATTAGTCGATAAGATATATTATCCCAAAGTCACATGTAACGAGTACTACGAAAAAATCAAGAGAAAGTCGCCCGAGTCAGGGTATGGCGGCCTGCTTTCAGTTGTGTTTAAAAGCTCGAAACAGGCACAAGTATTCTACGACAATTTATCGTGCGCGAAGGGCCCGTCGCTAGGAACAAACTTTACGCTTGCGAGCCCATACACGATCCTCGCGCACTACACGGAACTTGACTGGGCCGAGAAGTACGGTGTGCACCGCGATCTCATACGTATCAGCGTTGGGCTCGAAAGTAAGCAAGAGTTATTGCATATCTTTGCGGGCGCTTTGGACGCAATCGCGGACTTGTAGATGCTTATCCTTACTCTTTATTTCTTTGTTTATTGGAATAACCTTTTAATTGTTTATTACCATTTATTTTTTACGCTTTCCTTGTTTAAACTATAATTAGATTCTTTAATTCTATATTTATGTTGATCGCACGTGTATCTTTATAATAACCTCAATATTAACTTTTTTTTAATTGGTGTTATAGCCTTAAAATATGCGTTTAATTTAAATAGCAAAGACACCCTTAATGATATTTCTTAAAACTACAGAATTTATCAAGTGGCTATATTTTTTAAAGGCTGATTAATTTAAAGTCTATTAGTTTTAAAATTAAATTCATTAGTGTGCATCATCCTTTCCCGTCCAGCGCTCCTTAAAAAAATATTTCATTGATTCGTTTATTAATTAATAGCAAGTAATTAATTTGCTGATATTTTTCAACAAACCAATAGTTAATCAATTCCTCGAGTGTTATTTATTTTAGTTGGTCACAGTTATCATATTTGGTAGATCTAAATTAGTGTACTGTCAACGAAAGGATTAAAACAAAATGGTTATTTTTGCTTTTTTTTTTTCGTTGTTTAGTTAGATTTATTAATGAACTAGTAAGATACTATTTGAACTAAAGGCGATAGTAAAAGTTATAGAAATTCTAGAAATGGTGAAAATGTATATTTTAGAGTATTAGTAAACTATAAACTTCGTATTTAGTGATTGATTGTAATATATTAGTTTCATTGGCTAGCTTCAAATTTAATTTTATGTAGTGTGAACTATTGATCATATATTATTGGCCAAAACTACTTGAAATCGAGCAACTATTGGAGCTGAAAATGATAATGAAAAACATAATTGGTGAATAGTAATATATTTGCGATATATTATTGGTCTAGTAATAAGACGTAAGAGGATGATTGGAATTATCGATATTTGTGAGTAAATAATTACGCTTTGAGTTTTTGTATAGAAAATTAGCTCTGTTTATTTTCTTCCTCCGTTATTACAACAATAAGTTTTTAAGCTTTTTTTTTTATTCAAACAAAATTTATCTGTCTTCATACTCAAATAAGTTTTATATTTTTATTTTCGCTTCAAGGAATCGTGGAAAAACAATAATTCAAGCTTGATTATTAGACTTTGATTGTACTATCACATATCATCAATCAGCAAAAGAATATACAATCACAGCAGTCATAATCTTCTTCATAGAAATCAATATTAACTTTTTCTATATTTATACATTTTACTGACCACAAACCTTTCGAGCATAAAAAAAATAAGTTACTTTTAATATGGTCGATGCACAGCGCAAGAAAGTACTATCAGATTACCGCCAAAGGCTACTCGAGCATAGACAATGGGAAACTAAACTCAAAGAGGCGAGAAATAAAGTAAAACAGCTAGATAAAAATTACGAAAAATCAGAGGATGATTTAAAAGCCCTCCAAAGTGCCGGCCAGATTATAGGCGAAGTTTTCAAGCAGTTAGATGAAGACCGCTTTATTGTTAAGGCTTCAACAGGACCTCGATATGTTGTCGGTTGCCGCAACAAAGTCAACAAGGAGAGCTTGAAGCAAGGTGCCAGAGTTGCTCTTGATATTACAACCTTAACAATAATGCGTAAATTGCCAAGAGAAGTCGATCCTTTGGTGTACAATATGACCACAGAAAAGCCTGACCAAGTTAGCTTTGCTGGAATTGGTGGTTTATCCAACCAAATTCGTGAGCTTCGTGAAGTTATTGAGTTGCCTCTAATCAACCCTGAGCTATTTCTACGTGTTGGCATTAAGCCACCTAAAGGTGTGTTGCTATATGGTCCCCCAGGAACAGGAAAAACACTTCTAGCGAAAGCCGTTGCCAACACTTTAGAAACCAATTTTTTAAAAGTAGTCAGCTCCGCTATTGTAGACAAGTACATTGGTGAGAGCTCCCGCTTAATCAGAGAAATGTTTGGCTACGCAAAGGACCACGAACCTTGCATCATTTTCATGGATGAAATTGACGCTATTGGTGGTCGCAGATTCTCAGAAGGTACTTCTGCCGATCGCGAAATACAACGTACCCTCATGGAGCTTCTAAACCAAATGGATGGTTTCGACTACCTCGGTAAAACCAAGATCATCATGGCCACTAACCGTCCCGATACATTGGACCCAGCCTTGCTTAGACCTGGGAGACTCGACCGCAAAATCGAAATTCCTCTGCCCAACGAGCAATCTCGAGCTGAGATCTTGAAAATACACGCTGCACCTATCGCCAAACACGGAGAAATCGACTTTGACGCTGTTGTCAAGCTCAGCGACGGCTTCAACGGCGCAGATTTACGTAATGTATGTACCGAAGCCGGTATGTTCGCCATCCGCGACGAACGCGACTATGTTGTCCACGCAGATTTCATGGAAGCTGTTAGAAAAGTCAGCGATGCTAAAAAGCTTGAAACTAAACTCGATTACGAAAAACTCTAACTCCTCCTCCCCTCCCCCTGCCTTATAATTTTTACCTCACTATACAAGCACCACTTGCTCCTTTTTGTTTCTTAATTATCAAATAAATTTATTAATTATATTTTTTTCAAATCCATCAAAGATATAATACTATTTTCAAAGATTTTTCCATACTGTTTTCTTTTTTCGATTTCCGCTTTCCTAACAACTTTCTAATCATAATATCATCTTTTCTTCAATTAGAGTCTGTTATTATATCAGCTTCTTTTTATGCTTTTGTATAAGCTTTAACCCTTACATGGGCAGTAGACTATTTTTGATCTCCAATTACAACCAACTGTGTTCAACTAAAAAACTACAATTCCGAGACTTAAGAGCTATTGGTTAAAAATAAAATAACAGCAAACAATGAATGTGCTTATAAATAATAAACGAATCATTAAATACGTTAATTTTAAGAGTGTTGGATGGGAAAGGATTAAATGTAGATTTCGTGAATAACCCAAATTTTATCCCTCAAATTTTCACGCCTTTTATATGGCAAAAACGAATAACTTAGAATGGATCGCATTATTGGCTATGGCCATTAACATTGATTAAGTATATCCAATAGCTATGCCTAATAAATATATTTATGCTTTAGCGATATAATTAGGTGCGTTGCTTGATTATTGGCATTTTATTATTTAGGATTTTAAGAATCAGAATAATTTATTGGCAGGAATGAATCTCAATCGCCAATTATATTCTCGTTAAAAGTGAATTATACTTAGTTTTTAGCCAATAATTGGCGCATATAAATATCGCGAGGTTTACTTTACACTTTTTCTATTCGATATCAACGATTGAATTTTTACTATTCGGTTTCAATGTATGCATTATTTCCA
>LSSN01000185.1:0-20655 GCA_001970855.1 Smittium culicis
AACTTTTTTTGTATACTTTTAAATAATGTTATATGAACTCTGTGAAAAAAAAAAGTCATTTCCGTGGTTTTTATAAAGAACGACAGAATCAACCAAAATCTTTTTAATAGAGTATTTGATTACTAACAAGTAATAATTCAAGTTGAAATAAATCTTCCTGACTATAAAAATAAAAAAAGTAATAATTCAAGAAATAAAATATAACTATATTCTATATTTTTTTTATTGAGTTAAAGAAAATATAAGTGTTCAATGTTAATATAAAAAGGAAGAGGTAGAAGTGAGGTAAATCGATATAAGAAAATCTATGTTTATAATATTACGAGAAGAAGTAAGGGCTATTTAAAACTTCTTTGATGTTAAGTTCGCCAGTTTTAGGTAAGTCTGGTAGTGAAAATGGAACCCATTTGATTGATTTTTGTAGCTTTTTGTTAGAGCTATTAGAGTCAGTTTTTTTTGGGATTGCTTCATTGTCAAAGACAGAGAGCGAACCGTCGACGGAATCATTAGAAGTGTCACTCAGCTCTTTTTTCTCAAGGCCATCGTCTTGATGCAGATCAGTATCGTTATCTTTGAAGACATCTTGCAAATGGCTAGGTAGTTCATCTATTCCTTCAGAGGCGTTCTCAGAAAATATAGCGTTTGAACCAGCTTCCAAATTGGCTGTTTTTTCGGTTGCAGATTTTTTGCCCTTCTTTGACGATTTGCTTTTAGCCGGTTTAGAGTCAACCATTTTTGTTTCAGCGATTGGGATCAAGAAGTCTCCATATCTAGTTTCAAATTCTGCCTTCAAGTTCTCCATAATGTTATTTGAATGTAAATTAACAAACTCAGCTCTTAGCACGTCATTCATTATGTCAACGTCGCACGCATGTGTCCAATAAGAGTCGTGGACACTGGCAAATGTTATGCCTTTCTTATAGCAAGACAGCGCAGACAGAATCATGTGGGAAGCATCTAAACTATGGACAAAATTTGGAGGGAATGCGGTCGACTGTTTCCTGGAGTGAACAGGTGAAGGAATGTTCCTGTCAATAATAGCTAGAGTTTGCAGAGTCGATTTAATGTTTCTAACGACAAACTTGCGATACGGCTGAACAACTGTAAGTCCCAGCGGGGTAGTCCAAGTAACTGAGGACATTGGCTTTGCAATCAATTCGTCAAGAATGCTTTTGCGCTTAAACAAAATAGTGGAAGTTTTAGCTAGCTTATAAGCTGGTTTTTTAGCTTCAGGGAATTCTTGTAATTGGTCAGCTGCTGTCACAGCAGTATTATCAGCATTATTATCTGGAATAGATGAATCATTAGCAGGTAGATTCGACTCACCGCCTACGGCAGCAACAGACGCATTATTGGAATCGGACTTTGCACTTTTCTTAGAAGCACGTAATAATTTGTTTCGTTTGTACTTTTCGCTTTTTAGTTTCTTTTGAAGGTTGAATGATTCTGGGGGCAAGCTTTTCGCAACACGGTTCGCAGCTTCATTTAACCAGTCTTGGATCAGTCTTGCGCACTCGAAAACGCGACCGAGTGACAGGAAAACTTTTTTAGCAAGGTATAACGACAGTTTTCGCAAATCGTTAAATTCATAAATCGGTAAATTGGTGTTAGGGTCAACAATCTCTTTGAGCCTAGCTTCAATCTGTTCACGAGCGCCAATGATTGTAACACCATATACATTCGTCATTACAGTTTGTTTGATAACTTTACGTTTTATCTTTCCTTTCAGTAGCTGAGCTTCTCTGATGTTAGAGGCACAATCCTTTTCGATTTCTTTTTCAACGATTTCTAAAATAGCAGAATAAACGTCTTGGGGCCTATCGCTAGAAACTAAATTAACTTTTTTTGCTCCTTCCAGATCCCTTCCTAAAGCGGCGTAATGCTGTAAACCATTGCAGGTGCCATCTTGGTGAACGTGTAAAGAGCTTAAGAAATTAGCTGGATCACCACTTTCCAGTGCGGCAACTAGTTCGAAGCAGGCTGCGAGTGTTTGCCAGGGATTTTCGCTTTCCATCCACCAACGTTGACCGTCGAGTGGGTTTTTAGCAGAGTCCAAGACTTTGTCATAGTTGTCAATAGAGAATGCTACTCTTTCGTCGTGAGAAAATTTGTCATAGCCAAAAGAGTTTGCAAGTTGTATCCTCAACCAATGCAAACCACGCTCGCCAAGTGGTTTAGGGTCATGGAATCTCAGCAGTCCTCTGCACAGATCATTTCCAAGGTTGTTAAAATGTGGCGGTATTGGGTAGGCACGACCTCTGAAGTCAAGATCGTGAGGGAAATATAGCGGTAGATCTAGAAAGGCGTGGGCAATAGCAACTTTATAATTGACATCACAGCGCGTACTATGGTTATTGGCGAAGTCACGTTTAGCTTGCTTCACTTTATTTGCCCATTCGTGGAAAACTTTAGGGTTATTTTCGATGTTATCAGGTTTTTCAGGTTCATTGACTTTAACGACAGAAGGGGGAATTCCAGCTAGACCTTCACCAGAATTCCAAACTTTGAGCACAACTTCGAATACAGGTTTGTTGATTGCCCATTTAGTTAAGCCTAAAACATCTAGTCCAGACAAAACCTTGGACAGTTTATCTTGCTTTGAGGAATGTTCCAAGTAATTGGCTTGTTCAGCGCTACTTTTTGTTCTCATGCAGTAAGTTTGATAGGTTAGATAACCACCGTTGTTGTAGCTTAGCCAAGGTCTGGGAGGGACAATCATAGGCAAAAAACGAGTGTTAAACAGTTCTTTAACTGGCTCATCCGTTAAAAGGGAGCTGAATTCATTGTGAACTTTGATTACTCCAGTTTTATAGCCTTTATTTAACCAGTAACCATGAGTAAACGCAGGCACTTTTTGGGTGATATAAGTGTTAGTTTCAGTGTCCAGTACAGAAACGTCAATTTTGGCAACTTCAATTAGCATAGCAGTAAATAGAGAGCCTAACTTAACAGTTACTAAAACGGGCCATTTTGGGATCCATGTTGAAGTTTTGTTTAGTTCTTCTTGCATTTTTGCTTGGGCATTGCGAACAGCGATATTGAAAAGTTTTCCATTGGCGGACAAGTTTTGAATTTCAACGTCACGAGCAAGTAAGTGGCTGTTTTCCTTTTTTTTCAGGGAGACAAGATTGTATTCAGTTTGGATAGACTTACCAATATGGGTAACTAGGCGCGAAATGACAACTGAATCCGGTGGGCCTTTAACGCCATCGCCACTAATAACACGGTTCATGACGGTACGGACAAACTCCATTACTACAACTGTTGCAATTTTTTCAGGCGGGAGAAGCTTTAAAAAGGGGCTGTAGAAAGCGCGCTCGCGATCGGAGCCTACAGCGAGGTCGCATCTTTTAACCTCATCTTCAATAAGAGCAGCTAACGAGGGTAGCCACTTAGCCATGAGTTTTTGTACTGTGGAGCCTTGAAGGTTTAGCAAACCGTCACCGTGCATTGATGAAGTCGCTTTCATTCTAGAGGCAGCGGCATCAAAAGCTTCTGTTTCTAATAATACTTGTCTTTCATATAAAGAAAATTCACTTTTATATAAAGGGTCAAGCATTTTCTTTAAGAGCTTTACACCTAAAACTTCGCCCTTAGTACTTTTAACGGAAATAGGCTTAGGAAGATCTGAAGTAGGTCCAGAAACGTCATCGGCTTCAGAGGAAAGTGTATCATCGGGTTTAACTTTTGCTGCTAATTTATTAAACATTGTTAGGCCAATTTTCTGGGTGTCAATCTTAACATTCGGAGTACTTTGCTGAGTAATTGGCGAATTGTAATTGAGTGAGGGGTCTTTAGTGGGTGAGTGATCGTTTTGGTCAGAAAAAATGGCGCTGTCGCTATCCAATCCAAGAGATTTAACAAGGACGCTATTTAATGTTCCAATCTTATTTTCAAAGCGGCCATCAGATAGTTCTTTAATTTTGTTTAAATCAGAGTCAGTTAAGTACGGACTCGTAACCAATAAATCTAAGGAATTTCCCTTTTTTTCGAATTCCTCGATAAGTAACACAACCAAACTGTTTATACCAACGCTAATGGATCGTGAAGTATTAAGAAAGGAAAAACAGGATTAGATAAATAAGGTAAAAACTAATTATATAGAAAAAAAGGGTAATTAAACCAAAAAAAAGTCTTACGTTAGGTAGCCATGAATTAGAATAGCAAAGGTATTAGAATCAGGGGTTATATGGTATTCTTTTTGCATTTTTGTGTACCAACTTAAGGCATCTTTTGCTCTGACAGGGTTCATTTCCAGCAAACTTTTTATTACTTGGTTATGTAAGCTGACATCGACTAGCGATTTCATTTTTTCAGGGTGAATGTTGTATAATCCTGTAATCATTCTTCTTCCTCGATCGACATTGCCGGTATTTAAGCAAGCATGGGCGATAGATATCTGGTCATGAATGGCTTCTTCGGTTTCAATATCCTGGAGAAGGGATTCAGTAACAGGCTTTGATTCAAGCCTTACTATTGAACTAGAAAGCAGATCATTACTTTTGATTTCGAATTTCGAGTTTTCAGGTAATTGAGAAGAAAAAGGCAATTCTGCCTCTTTTTTTGGAGTAGATAAAGTAGATAATTGAAGGTAAGTGTTTTCTGGAGAATTATGGATCGAACGTTTTCTCGAAAGATTATAAGGTGGGTATATTGCTTTTATAGAGAGGGGAGTGCTGGTTGCAAAAGGAGAATTTGAAATATTATGAAGCGAGTTTGGGGAAGAGGAGGAGTATTTTTGAATAGGAATATATGTTTTCTGATTGAGATAAAAGCGTTTACCGCTAATAGAGCTTTTGATACAAGACTTTGGCCTTGCTAAGGCTAGGCCTAGATTTTGAAGATACATTTCTAGTAGCAGACGTGGGGATAGGAAGTATTGATGTGCGAAATAATTTATAGGTAAATGTACAAAACGAGAAATGATTTTCAAATACAGCTATTAGAAATTCATCTAATAAGTGCAAGGCATAAAATCTTAAAGTACGATCACAAAAAAAAATTTTTTTTTTAAATAATTTTAAAGTTTTTAAAATCTAAATCTAAAGGTTATTTTTTTAGGGCAGAATTGGATTAAGCTGTAATTGATTAGCGAATGGGGTGGACCGGGCAAATATTTAATAATTACTTGGCAAATAAGAGAAGGTATGTATTATTTTTTAGCTACGAAAAAACAAATTGAGATACTTATTGACGATTATTGGCTGTTTATTTTTCGTACTTTTTGTATTTTGAAAGCTTATATTTTTAGCCCAGTATAAATTTTTGACTATGAGCATTTTATTTGTGGACAAAGCTTGTTGCAAAATATTCGTAAAAATATTGCAAATTGATTGGAGTGCTTCAAAGCAATGTTTATTCAACAACTATTTGCACAGCTTTACCACGCCATTACTTTCTCTCCGGCAACAGCTTTTAAAATCTACAAAGCAAAACTTCAACCACAAATCTACTCTTGCAACAGTCAAAAGTCAACAGTCAACAGCACTTCGCACTTCTCAAAAAGAGCTGGCGCATTTAATTGATGTATATATACATATAAATATAACTGTATACAATCCACTTCTTTGGCAGCTCCAAATATCGCTTAAAAGAATTAGAGACTGTTTAACCCTTTCCGGGGCAAGCACTCTTAAATTTTTTTAAAAATTTTAATTGGATAAGCTATATTATATTTATTTGTTATTGAATATTTGTAATTTATCACCCAGTAATTTATTAATATCTTTTATTTATTTATCATGCTGTCGTTTGGTTGGATAATTTTTGTAGTTCAAAAAAGGCCAACCGCCCGTGAAAGGGTTAAAACTCTTATCTAGCTTTCAAGATAGTTCTATGTACGAATTTGCGTATATAACCAGCGAATGCTGCATTTTTCAAAGCCCAGATTAGGCCTATTCTTGGCAAGATACAATTCTTAGTATTCCATTAGCTAACTCTTTCGCAGCCAAAGCCTACTAACGCATTAACCCTATGATTCGCTAGCGGTTTATATGAATTAAATGCTATTTGACTAACAAAAAATTTCAGTCAATAAAATAAGGATTCAGGAAAATACCCGTTTGTGCGTATAATAATACTATAATTTATATAGCCGTAAAACCTCAGCTGCTCATGAATGAGCTATTAAAAAAATGTCCACTCATTGTTAGCTCTGCCACATCAATTGGGTAAACATAATGTCCAAATGGATTGCTGCTAGTTAATAAACCCATTCCCGTTCAACACCCTTTTAAAAATCAATTAATGGATTCGCTTATGAGTTAAAAGCAAGTTTATTATTTGTTTTTAAAATACAGTATACCAATATTTCTTAAAGCCTCGGAATTAAAGCATTTAAATTAAACGCTGTTGGCTATATCTAATGGGTCAAAAATAGTCTACAGCCTGGGAAAGGGTTATGCAAATTACCTACCAATAATTGATTGTCTCAGTTTTACATTCCAATAGCCATCAACTGTTTTACGGTGAAGCATTATAATTAGAATTTACATGATTAATTCTTCGGTATCAAATAACAGTATTTAGTTAGCCCTTTCTGGGGCCAACTCTCTTATACTTATTTAAAAAAATAATTGGATAGTTCATTTATGCTTATTTGTTATTGGATATATTGATTATTCAGCCAATAATAAATTATAATCATATATAAATTTATCATGTTGTCGTTTGGTTGGATAATTTTGGTAGTTACAAAAATGCCAACCACCACTGAAAAGGTTAAACTACGAACAATATAACCAGAATCACTTCTAGCCAATGGATATTTGTATACTAATCGGAATGAGCAATTGGCTAGATCTAGTCAAAATCAATTTGATTTAATCTGTACCTATTAGAATAAAGCAGCCCAGGCGTAATTTTTTTTATACAAAATTCAAGAAATGTAATTAGGCTAATATTCAACATAAGCACTTTAAGCTCCAACAATACTAAAGTCAATACTTTAGAGACCTTTTTTCTTAACCATTCCGAAGTTTTCAAGTAAATTTTGATTCAGATAATGTTGCCCAACAAGGCAGCGGCTTTAAGCAACAACAACATAGTTCTGAAATCAATTTTACTTCGCAACATCCTCAACTCTTACCCTAATTATATACAGCGAAACAAATCACCCCATGTAAATTTTAGAAATTACAGTTTGGCAGTCATCAATAAAGATGATTTCTCTCAGCAACTACACGATCGAAATGTCTCTAAAAATAAGATAAAATCACCTTCCAGCATAGCGTACACCCTATCTCAATTTAATAGAAATCTTAACTGCAAAAAATATTCTGAAAGGTTTGTTTCTGCATTGAGTTCTAATAACATAGAAGATGCTTTCTTGGTTTTTTTCAAAGTATGCGGAAATAATGCCCCAACTTTCTTAAATGTACCATTCTACAGAAAATTAAAAAATTCAAATTTAAATCCAGTTGTAGAGTTTTTTCTAAGAGTTTGCTTACTTACAAATTCCAGTACTAACCAAATCTTTAAAGAAATCATCGATCTAGCTGTAACCTTCAATGACTCACAGCATAAGCTTTCTGAACTACAGATTTCAGAGCGCTTATACCTAGCTGTTAAATTCATCGATGCGATTTATAGCTATAAATCTCTTCTCCTCAAGTCTAATATAAACGAAAGAGAGATTGTATTCGCTGTTCAAAGAGCAATTATCTCTTTCGTCCCACTAAGTACCTCTAGCGATGAAATTAAGTCGAATTCGCTAGCCCAATCTTTACAACTGTCAGAAAAAAAATTTGGAATAGATTTATCTTATTACCAGTATAGACTACTGATTCTCGGTTCGTTAAAGTCAAAATCTTATTTATTACCTTCTACTTTTTATACCCTAGCCAAATGTAGAGGTAATCCACTAAACAAAAATTTTTACCCTGTTGCAAGCTCAATGCTGCAATATTTTGCTGCAAATTATCCTACCCACATATCAGCAAATTTTAATATAGATTCTATTTTATCCGACATAAAAAACTGTGCTTCATCCTTAAAAAATAATGATTACTACTGGCTAATGTCTTACTATGGTAAAAAAAATAACACTGAAAAGATTCTGGAACTCTATAATGAAAACCTATTATTTTCGAGCTATAAAGTCTCAGAAGCCCATTGCAAGTCTTTGTTTAACGCTATTGGTTTAGCTTACCTTAGTAAAAACGATTCGCCCTGGTCTGGAATAATGTATTCACAGAATGAGAAGTCTAAATCTACCCGTATTTCAAAATTTTGCGTTGACCAATTCAAACTTCTAATTAACTCTTCAAAAAATGTATCAAGCTATACTTTTTTATTCCTGATTAGAGCTCTTTCAAGAATGAATCAACAGCAGCAATTAACTGCTCTATTAGCATTCTCAATTACAGAGTTCCCGAGCTTTTCTACTTACCCAATTACTGAATTTATAAATATGTTAGTGAAAAATAGGCTAGGATTTACCCAAGAATTGGACGAAATTTATGATGATTATATGGAGGAAATTTCTTTCAAAGATGGATTTAGCTATTATCGCTTCAAATCTTACTTTGATAAATATTTATATCCCCACAACAGTTCCTCATTTATAACAGATCTTCACGAACTAAATAGAATTATTAGAACCCCAGCCTCTGCAGCTCTTCACCTGAAAAAACTGTTTTCTTCCTACTCGAACGATAAAGAAAATAGCCTTACTATAGATCACCTCGAGTCTCATGTTAAATTAACTATATCAATATTTTGTAATAATACCAAGAATGTTTATAACTACAGAGTATTATCCATTTTACTTTCCAATATCTCTGCTATTAAAAAATTCAAAAGTATTGACTCATCGCTTCTTAGTTTTATTATCACCGCTGCAGAATTAAACAATATTGAATCTTTCATCTCAGTTCTTTTATCAAAAAATATCTACGTTAACTCAAAACTAATAAACTCGTACATGAAGTCACATATGTCCATGAACCTAGTAGATGCAGAAAAAATACGCCATTGGTATTTCAATTTTTGGAGAAAACAGTTACTAAACATTGAAAAAAATTCGTTATTTTTGCCGGATGAATACTCAATTTCAACAATTTTTGACTTATGCTCCAACCAAGGCTACTATGATTTAGGGCTTGAAATAGCTGATGACTTTTTTTCTTTATCTAAGTCATTATACGTTCAAACTCCAGAAAGAACTTCATCAGCAATAACTCCGGGCTTATTTTACGCTTATTTTAGACTTTTAGTATCTACTGATATGAGTTATAGTTATGGACAAAGTAATATTTCCTTTAAAGAAAGTATATTTTCATCAAAATCCACATTCTATTTCACTCAACGAATTATCGATATGTTTGACACTATGGAGATATTTTCAATAAATCCTAGTCCTCACTTTGTTTGCCACATAATAGAAACTGCAGAAAAGCTTGAAAACCGATACATTTTGGAATTTTCGTTGGAAAAACTAAAAATTATGGAGAACAGTGGATATACACCAATAAACTACCTTAGCAAATTCCTTTCTAGAAAAAAATTGATCAGTGCTGCCTAATTTCATAATTCGTAACTTTATTGTAAAATCAAATACCCACAGATATACATTTAACAATCGAGTTACACTTGTATTTTTTTTTTATTTTAGAGTCTCTATTCTCGATTTTTATAAAATTCTATTTTAATAAAATTATTACCTCTCTCCAATTACATCAACTTATTCTTGATAAAGTTGCGAGTCTTCCTTAGTTCAGATTAGTTATTTTTTTTTAAGTCCACTATATTGACCAAACCTACGAACTCTCCTTTTTACTAATTGTTTCATTATTAGTGCAGCGTAAACTTCGCCACCAACTGCTCTTTAATCGTATGCAGTTTCTTTTTATGATTTTAGTCTACCTTTAGTGATTAAGACTTTTTTGTTTATTTATGTTGCTGGAATCTCCAAGCTTTCTAACTATAATCAATTCCAATTCATTACCGTGTATATAAAGAATTAATAAGTAACAACCAAATTCTTCTAAATAGTAATTATAACCTTTTTTATAATTTTTTTTTTTGAATAGATCATATGGATTATACCTCTTTTATGGTAATACTTTGATTTTTTGGTTTTCGTAATGGTGATCTTATTAAATTAGTAATTATCTGTTATTTTCAATTTTGATTTTAAAACCGTATTTACCAGAGGTCAATTCTACGAAATTGTGCTCTACCCTTCATATTTTTTATATCAATATTTTAATCATTATTTCTAACATTGATTAGCGTGTTTTTTGTTGAATCTTCCGCAATAAAAGATTGGTTTTATTTTTTATTTTTTAAATTTTCTCGATTCCCTTTATTTTCAATATTAAAATTATTTTTTTGTTATTAATTTATCCGAAATAAAGTGTGCTAGAAATTTTTTACATTAAAAATATTATTGGGACGTAGCTGGCATGAGTTTATAAAATATAAAATAAATTTTTACTCTTTAGAATTTTTGCATACTTACGCATATTTTAAACTTTATTCGTCAATTACTTTAAAATTATTGACCATAAATGTATTTATATATATAATGTTATTTGTCATCAGAAAATATTTTCCAATAAAAATTATTAGTTTATCAAAATTATATATCTCAATGTAGATATCTTAGTTTCGCGAGCTTGAATTACTTCTTTCGCCATGCTTGATTTGAAGCTAATATGAATTTTGAAATTTTTATTATTTTTTAAAATATACTTTTTATAATTTTATTTTTTAAAATTTGAAGATATATGTGCGAGATTATTTATGATAAGATAGCTTTTTCAATTTAAATTTTCTTGTTAAAATTCATCTACTATATTTAAAATCCCATTAGAAAGCAGTTCCGAATAAATTATCTGATACAACAAACATCTTTATCGAATTTAAAATATCAAATAAAATAACTAGTAAAAAAATGCTCGTATCTAATAAGAGTCTCCCAAAGGTGATATTCTTAGTCGAAGATAGGCAAATCTTGAATAGAAATTTTAATTGACATCGTTAAATAGGCAAAATATTGGCTAAATCAACCAGTTAGTTTTATTGTACTTAATAAAATGAATTACCAGTAAAAATTTTATCAGCGCTGAAAATTTAATAGAAAAGTTACCATTCCTTTAATTCTTTCTTGGATATAAGAATTTATTTATGAACAAGCCGTTTTATAGCGTAAAGACTATCTAACTATAAAATTGCATATAAAATTAGTAGCCAATAAATAAAATAAAAAAATTTTAGCAAATAAAAACTTGTAAGCTAGACCAGGGATTCCTAATGAAGAGAGCTTGTCGATAAATTTAATATTATTGGTCTGATTATTCAGTAGTTTTAATACTATTGGCAGAATTGAAAAGGCAATTCAATTTTTCAATTTTCTCATTTAAATTTATTATTGTTATTTGCTAAAAAGAAGAAATGATATTGATCATTGGTCAATGGTCAATGGTCAATGGCTTTTTATAGATTTTTTACACTGTAACTCTATACACTAAAAAATGAATACTTCATTAACCCTTTCACAGGCAGTAGACCTTTTTTGATCTACCAAATTTAGAAAATTAGATGAACTAAAAGTAACATAATTCTGAAGCCTTTAGAATTAACGGTTAATTGTTTAACCCTTTCCCGTCCAACGCTCTTTGAAAAAATCAATTTATTGATTCGTTTATGATTTATAATTAAAATTGATATTTGTTGATATTCTATAAAATACCAATAATTCTTATGACCTCAGAATTAAAGCTTTTTTATATAACTCAATTGGCTATATTTCTAGGTCAAAAATAGTCTACCGCCCGTGAAAGGGCTAGTATTAAAGTTTGAATTTAGGTCTAAAAACGCCAAGCTGAAACAAAGTGTTCTCTTCTTTCTACGTATCTCATTTGACTATAAGCTTTTTGAAATTTTATTCGCATTTACTACTCAGGATATGGAATTTTTCTATACTCAGAATTCCTGCTATCAATTAGTAGATATAAGAAGCGAAGGTGATATAAAAAATTGAATTTTTTTCTTTTATCCATAAAAAATGCTATTTTTATTATCGCGTTGTCAATAATTACAGCATCTATAACGATGCTGTAAAATTAGAATAATTACCATTCAATTTACACGTCATATTATTTTATATTTAAGCCGGTAAGTCAAAAAAGAGGTATAGAGAATAATATATTTGTTTAAATTTTCTTCCCTGGGTTTTGAGATTAAGACATTCTTTGGCAAGATTATTTATCACTCCTAATCCATCTTTTAAATTCTCCCATTTTTATTTTAACGAGCGTACTTTTTGTAACTGACCTTAAAAGATTTTTTTCGAGACTTTTAATTTTTTTATAATATTAATTTTTTAAAATTTTTAACAAAAAATTCAAACAATGTAGTTAAAATGTGCCTTATAAAAATAATGATATACTAAATTTCTAAACTAGAAAAATTTTTTCAAAATTTACAAAAAAAACTAAATTTAAAATAGTTTATGATCAAATAGTCCAAAGGTAAAAAAATTCAAAAATAATATTTATATATATGGGATATTCTTAACGGAAACGAAACTTTTTTTTCCTAGAAATTCTTTTTGCTTATAATTATTAGGAAAAGCTATTTGTTGTATCATCAATCCATTCGATATTACTTTCACTAAATATTTTAAAAAAAAAGTAAAGACAATGAATAGAAAATTTTTAATTGGAAATTTTCTGCTCCTCGAAATAATCTCATATATATATATATATATAGCAATTGGTAAAATCCAGATAATTTAACCACTTTGCATGAAAAAAAATTTTTTTTTCGCTAATCATAGGGTTTTTTGATAATTATTGAAATATTTAATGTTCAGTGAGCTGATTGAAGTTTGTGAGCATTGATATGATCGATTTTTCAATTACAGGTAAATATTTTAATTTTGTCAGTATTATATTGTAAAATAATATAATAATACTGTCAATAAATCAATTTTTTAAAAATGTTTATAGCAATTCCAAGTGCCAAAAAAAATTATTTCGGTTTTAATGCTTTTGATTAGCCTTTTCAGGGGTAGTTGGATTTTTTTGAATATCAAAACTATTCAATCTAACGATAAATTAATAATTTAATACAGAATATTAACTTTTTATTAGCTGTCGATTTTGATGTTACCAATAAAAAATAATTAAAATCGGTATAAAAAATTAAGTTTTTTTAGTAAAGTTAAAAGTATCGGTCCCATAAATTGTTAAATAAAACAAGTTTGATACTGTTTTCATTTTATGAAAGATTCTGAACGAAGAAAACACTTTGTTGCAGCATAAAATTTCTGGCATTAATAACCATTAATTCTCAATATTATTGTAGAAGCTGAAAAGGTTTTTGATTTTTCTATTTATTTATTTCATTATTAAAGTATTATTTGCTAAAAATAGTCCTAGATTTTAATTATTTTTATATTTTTTTATAAATGGATCTTATTTTAATAACCTATAAATATAAAATAAAAAATAAAATAAGCTAAAAAAAATATTTATACAAAATCCTCTGGCGGTCTACTGCATCCGATCATGTTTTTTATTTTTTTTGTTGAAATAATAGTTAGATATTATTTATATATTACACTGTTGCACTTTATACTATAATTTGGTTCCTTCAGAAAGAATCTCCCATATAGCATCAAGCCAAGATAGAAAGAATATTTAAGAGAAGAGTTTACCGAAATTCCATCATCGAATCTAATTTGTACTAGATCATTGCTTAATAAAATTAGATCCTTCATTTTTATATAAGCAATTGAAAACACATGTCAACCAGTTTGAATGAGTTTAATTTTCGATATAGATCTAGAACCAACTAGCCAAACTATTTTCAAATTAAATATTTTTTAACCGGTATATCCAAGAGATTAAATTTCAAGCTTTATTTTTTTTTTAATCTAAGCCACTATTTTTGTTGAAAGTATTATAAGTATAACAGTATTTTTTGGAAATCTATTTTATTTTTCTTAATATAATTTAAATTTTCAGTGTTATATTAAATTTATAATACAGCACTTACCTAGATTATTATAATAATTTTTCGTTTAGGTAATATTGTTTTTTTATTAAAAAAATCACAAAATGTGTATAAATTGCTAAATTCATCATTTTTTTACACTTATAAGAAATATATTATAGTCGAGTCTAATTTGAAATGTAAAGTCTAATTTCTATAGGGCTCAAATTCATATATGATTTGAATACTAAAAGCTAATAAGTATTCCATATTTATATTGGGCAATACATAATTGTAGACAAATTAAATACCGTAATAGAATTTATATGCTTCTAAATTTGATTATATCTGTCTATACAATTTTTAGAATGTAAAGTCAATATATATAAGGTAAGTATCTTTTGATTTACTTTACTTACTCTCTTATTCAATTTTAACATATGCTTGAATTATTAAAATTTTAATTTAGATTCTTTGTCAATTCTATTATTTGGATAGTAATAGTTCTAAATATTGTATTTAGTTTTTTTTATATATTCTAAAGCTATACCTTGGTTTAAATAATATTTCTTGGGAATTATAGCTCAAATTGCAGTAGGAGGCGAATTGTAGTTCAGAAGAAATTTATAAAAATTCATGATAGTGGTTCAAACAAAGAAAGTACTCAGTTGCAGCTTATAACTATTGGACTGATTTTATTAAATATAAAATTTTTATTGGTGGAATTGGTAAACTATTTCCATTATCCGTTTTAATCTGAAAGTGCTATTTGCTAAAAAAAAAAAAAAATACTAGATTTAATTTTCTAGATAGATATTAAATATGAAATTTTATACGCTATAGCTCTTAATGTATAAAAGCGCTCTTTTCGTAAAGAATTTCCCATATGTGGAATTCTAGACGAGGAGTGAAATTTTGTGGATAAATAGCTATAGCGTATAAAATTTCATGTAAAAAAATTATCCAACAAATAAAAATTTTTATATCAAGTAATACTTTCAAAATGGAATGAATAAATATAAAAATTGAAATTAACTTTCAATTCAGTCAATTATAATAAAAATATTAAGTTAAAAATACCTAGTTCAATAATATTATGCTGAGCCTTTTCAGGGACAGTTAGTTTTTTTTAACCACTAAAATTATCCAACCAAATTACAACATGATAAATTAATAATAGATAATAATAAATTATTGGCTGATTAATTGTATATACCCAATAAAATATATATAATATGGCTTATCCAATTATGAGATTTAATTAAGTTCAAGACTGTGGCCCCGGAAAGGGGTAATTAAGTCCCTTCTTAACTCAGTAATGTCCACAATATATCTTTCTCATAATTTCACATTTTACCCCATAAAAATTTAATCAATCTCGATACTAAAATTTATAATTATATATCAGATTCCATGATTTACCTAACAAGCCCAAGTTCTAGCGCCTTATATTTAAATTAGAATAAAAAAGAATTTTTATTTCATTGGCAATAATGCACTGATATATAAAAACCATTCTAGTACTGATAGATTTCCCAATAACTATAACTTTTATTATTCTAGTAGCACATATTTAAATTAAATATGGAGAAGCTACAAGTGGAGCTATTCGAAAGTATATGATTTGGCCTTATGAAATCTTTTTATTATCCTATAAACTTTTCTTTTCAATTTAAATAAAAATCATCCCACAAATAGAATATTAATAAATACTAGAATTTTATTCTTTTTATTTTATTGGACTATTAATATAAAGTAAAAATATAAATTTGAGGCTGAATAAATTATTTTTTAAAATGCAGTACAAGTCAAATGCATGAATCAGTTTATTTTGGCCTTTTTTAAATTCGAGAAGCCATCTTTTTTTTAATGTATTTTAGTATACATTCAATAGATATGAAATATGTTATTGGATAATAAATCTATTATAGAATAAACAAATACGGTACTAGGCTTATTTTTATATTTCTAGGCTATCATCTTTTAACCTATTGATGATAAGTATTTTCTTTATAGTATTTTATTCTTATTTAGCCCTTTAAAGGCATCATAAACACAAAGTAGAGAGGCTTCTAGTTACAAAAAACATCAGAACATTACAAATAAACTTTGCAAAAACAATAGTAAAAAACACATCTAGAATATAAGTGAAGCTGTATTATAATTTAAGAATACAATTTATAAAATATAAAATATAAAATATAAAATTGTATTATTTTATATATTTTTAAAAAAAATAAACTCAGACAAATATAAATATTATTAAATGGCACGTATTCGATTAAAAAGTAAATTTTAATAAAATCAATTTAAAATAAACAAAATTTTGCCACAAAATTTAAAAATATAACATATTTGTTTAGTTTAAAACAAAGTAATTTTATCCCCTTTAACATATAAATACAATTCTTACTTCATTTCACAACTAATCCTTTTATCATCTTGACCGATAAAGAAAATAAATTTTTGTTAGGCATAAACTTATAATAACAATTTGAAAGACATATATATATTTCAATCTGGAAGTTTTAATATACTTATGTTTTAAAATTAACAATATTTATACACTCGTTACTAAATATAAGTAAACATACCTGAGAATTATAATTTATTTTACAGTGTTATTTTCAAAAACCTTCTGTCTAATTATATCCCTTAATTTAACAAGATTATAGTTTACCTAATATACAAAGATTAATAAAACATTAAAAAATCTTTTTCAAAATTTATAACAAAAATCCAAGAGATAATATTAAAATCTAAAATTGTGTCGTAAAAGGTATTAATTTATTTTTATTTTTATTTTTATTCTCAATAAATACATTTAATAGTTTCTGAACTAATATTTTTTTCGAATTAAATAGAATTGTAGCTTACATAACCTCATTTTTTCAACAAGCAAAAATCAACATCATTCAAAAATCATATTTCATAAATCAATATCATCATAAAACATTAACATCAAATAAACATCATTTAGCACAATAATTTTATCAAAAAGAAAAAACCCCTCAAATAAATAAGGATAAATAAAAGATATTTAAAAAATATCGGGTAATTTAAAATGCTATCTGTAGCCAATACAAACCAATGCACAAAAACAGGAAATATATTCTCTGTGAAAGATTTAAAATATAAGATTTTAAATGTTATTGGAAAGGGCTTATATGGACCTATATATTTAGCTAAAACTCAATCAACGCCAAGTACTTATCACGTAATAAAATGCCTATCAAAATCTACAGTATCAGAAAACAACCTTGTTACAAAAAACATATCTATTCACAAACGCGAAATTGAGCTGCACTACTTACTCCAAAGCCATAAAAACATTGTTTCGTTAGAGTTTTTATGCGAAACACCGGCGAACTTCTATATTGGGATGGAGTATTGTTGCTATGGAGATCTATTTGACGCAGTAACAAAAAATACTGATAAAACACATCCTTACTATAATTTGAAGGGAAATAATAATATGATAAAAAAAGTTTTTTCAGAAATTGTGAACGGAGTGATATATCTACACAGTAAGTGTGTGTATCACAGAGATTTAAAGCCAGAGAACATTCTCATAGGAAAAGGGGGTTCAGTTAAGATAGCAGATTTTGGACTAGCTACAAATGAGTTCTGGTCCAAAGAGTATGGTTGCGGAAGTAGTTTTTATATGAGTCCTGAACTCCAGGATAAGTATTTCTTTTATAAAAATAAATCTTTTACATACTTTAATGATAAAGGAAGTCCTATTTACTGCCCAGCATTTTGCGATATTTGGTCGTTAGGAATAATTTTAATCAACCTTTGCTTTGGTAGAAATCCATGGAAAACAGCAACTATGGATGACAACACTTTCTCAGAATTCTTTAAAAACCCTCGAGTTCTATTCTATTTATTTGATTTGACTAATGAAGGATATAATCTAATAATGAGTATGCTACAATTGGATCCATCCAAAAGAATATCAGCTGTCAACCTATTGAAGCTTATTTCACAAACCGATATGATATTCAATGAAAAAAATTCCACTGGTTTAAATAAAAAATATTCTCAGGTAAATGTAGCTAATGCAGGAAACAGAAATAATGTTCAAAATAGTTACTACTATAACAATAATGCTTCCGGAATAAAAAATGCAATTTCTAGTGGTTCTAGCACAGATAACAGTACAGATCCAAATCCAAATAATAATACTTTTAAAAAATTTAATAAGCATGGTGTCCCAGGCGAATATAACAAACAAAACCCCCATGTAGAATATGAAACATTAAGTAAAATCATTTCAAAACCAAAGGACCAATATAGTGGCGGATTTAATTATATTTATCAGTAAAAAATATTACAATAAATAAGCATGAAAAGTATATGATTCATAAAGAAATATTAATTTTGAGTAGTTTTAACTTTTTATCTGTTAATTTTTTAATTAATAATCTCCGTTTTGAAGTTGGAGTTTCATTATTTTTTTTTTTGCGTGTGAATATTTTTAAAAGTTTTTATCTTAAATTGATTTATACTTATATGATAGATGTTTAGCACTTTATAGTACCGAAATTCTTTGAACTATTTTAAATTCGAATATATTACTTTAATAGGGCTAAATATCATTAATAGGGTGGTAAAGGGTGAGGGGACTGAATATTAGCGTTAAAAGATAAAAAAATTTATTGCCTATGGGCGCTAAAAATCAGGATTAAAATAATAACCATAGTAAATAGATTACTTGAACTTATAACTTGTTCGTAAAAGGTCTAGCTTGAATAAAAAAGATAAAGCATATAGGCGACTCTTTATCAAGGATCGTTTTATGTTAAGAAGTTTTGCAATTTATAAAATTGAATTAAAAAACTATAGCCAATTAGACAGTTATTTTTTTCATTCAGGAAATTAAAATTTCAAAATTAAATGAAAAAATATAAAAATTGAAATACATGTTCAATTTCGCCAGTAATATTTACAATTAATGAATACCAAAGCCAATAATAATAAACTGCAGCAAATTGTTCTCTTCATTCAGAGTCCTCCATATGGTATTATCAGGTTTATAATGTTTGGAGATTCTTTCAGAAGTGAGTGCTTTTGGATATAAATAGTTAAAGTGCATCAAGTCGCATAAAAAAAATAGCCAATGAAAAATGTGAGCCTTGTGTATAGCAAATAATAATTCCAAAATGAAATAAACGGAAGGCTGCTTTATCCTTGGTTGGGGATAGTGAAGGCAACAATCAGCGATTCGAAGGACAGCGATTCCAGAGGAGGACCATCTAGAAACAGGAGGAACCGATTCGTTTAGCACAGTCTGAGAAATTCTTTGTGCACAAGTCCAGCGTTCGACACCATTACGGTACACAGCAATTTAGCAGCTTATTGTAGAAGAGCCAGGTCGATCATTTCCGCGTTAATCTAGGAGCCTATTTTTTTATTAATATCGTTAGGCGTAGGCTCTGAATAGGAGCTCAAAGATCTCAACGAAATAAATTTTGTTGGAGCGAGCTTAATTCCATGACTACTTGTAACTTCAGCCATTCAGTCTACTTGAAGAAATGCCTGGGCGGATCTTTCGTTTGGTAGATTGATCCTATTTCCCTTTAGGTACGCAGCTGGTAGACTGGCAGAGGAGTTCTTTAGTATTAGAATATTGGTTTTTTTATACCTTGCACCAACTTGACTATTTTTTAATTTACTTTACCGCATATCTTCTTTTATTGTTATTGTACCAATAAAATCCCGAGATTTAAAAAAGACATGATTTCAATTAGAATTAATTCTGTTATCTTTTCTAACGAAATAGTAAATCCTTGTTTTAATATTTACTACCCGTATTGAGAAAATTCCTAATATCAAAAATAAATTTATGATAATTTCATTTCAATTTTAGTCGTATGTTTTTGCCATATTTTTTGTACTAACCATATACTTGTATTTGCTAAACTTTTTTTTTTCAAATCGAATATGGATATACGTTTTCTTAGCTAAATATTGGATTTAAAACAATTCTAATAGCGATTTAATTTTTTCTGGATTTACAAAAACATTCCTAAGCATAAATACTTATGATAAATTGAATAAAATTTATAGAATATTTCGGCCACTAAGAAGTGAGATGATAGTGAAGATTAACGCCAGTTAATTAAAGATAATTTTATAGCTTCATATATAATTATGATATAGTATATTTGTGGAGGTAGTTACATTTATAAGTTTAAATTCAATAATTATTAAACCAATTTTTCATTTTTTTTTGAAAAATTTAATTGAGTAATAATTTTTATGGGATATAAAAAAAGAAATTAATAAAAAAATTACATTTATTAAGAGTATATAAAAGGTGTGACGATTCCTGAAAATTAAAAAGTCGTCTATTCCAACTCACTTCTAAAGGTCACAATACCAAGCCAGCTAAACAGCTATCTTTATCGTTTCAAGAAAAGTACATGATGATTTATTAACTTTGGTTAAATATTATCAATTCATGAATAAATTTCTATTATAAGCATTTTTATATTAATTTAGTATTATTTCAATATACATTAATTATAAGTCAAATAATAATAATAAATGTAGTAATAGTAATAGTAATAGTAATAGTAATAGTAATAGTAATAGTAATAGTAATAGTAATAGTAATAGTAATAGTAATAGTAATAGTAATAGTAATAGTAATAGTAATAGTAATAGTAATAGTAATAGTAATAGTAATAGTAATAGTAATAGTAA
>LSSN01000187.1:0-10636 GCA_001970855.1 Smittium culicis
ACGAACTATTAAATTAATTTTTTTAAATATTGTTGGACGAGAAAGGGTTAAATATATTCTATAGTTATTTATTTTGGTATCGACATAAATGCAATATTGTGCTGAACACATAGAGTTACTGTACTTTCGACCTCCTCCCCCGCACCAAATTAATTAAAAACTTTTTTATATAGAAATACCTGAACTCCGAGAACTTGAAATAACTAAAACAAAAGTTAGTATACAAAGCATGGATTTATTTATAAAAAATGGCTAGTAATTGTGTAATGTAAATCTAATTAACGCCTTTTCCTGAAAGGGTTAAAGTTTAATTTAATACCGGTATGTCCGATCAGGAAATTGGTGAATCTGTATTTGATTGATAATTTTGCTTATTTTATCAAATTCTCCAATTATAGCTAAGCGAAGGTAAATGGCCCTTGATAGTAAATATCCCAAATAGCATAAATCGATTATAGAAAAGCCTATCAAGATAAGATATTATCGATGTACCCTTCCCCCAGTTCAATTCCTATACAAATTTAACAGGGGTAACAGTAACAAAAAATCTTTTGTTTTGGTTCGCAATTAATTTTAAATCAACATTATAATTTGATGATACTGGTATTAGCTCCAATAAAATTCGGCTATAAAAAGTTTAATCTAGTTATAATAATATTTGATTACATGTGTAAAAAATGCTAATAGTTTCTAAAACTACTAAAAGAGCTGATGAAGATTTTATTGGAGAATTGGTAAATATAATTCGAGTCCACTAAATGAGTTATTAAATTACGAAAATTAGAAATCATTTATTATAATAATTAAATCATTTTTTAAATATGAGAATTCTATTGGGTTATCATTATCTTCATCAAATAAAGAATTGATATTAAAAATACCAGCGAATTAAGGGTAATAATTATTTACAGATTATTTGACTTTATAAAATTAATTTTTAGCCCTATAAGCTGTCTTTAAAAAATCAATTTTGTAAGATTAGGTTTAATTTTAATTGTGCCCTAATTTTGCTTTTTCCATATCTGATTTTTATCTCGGCCAAGTAATCCATAAAAAAAATAATAAATAAATTTCATGATTGGACATTTTTTTTCTACAAGTCTACACCAAATAAATAGAATAGTATTGGGCTTTCTTATTGAATAGTGAAGCATCTTCGTTTAAATTTCCAGAGCACTTAATTTATCTATTACTCGTAAGCTTCATTCAGAAATGGCATTAAATAATCGTGAAAGCTCTCTAAATAATTAATTCAAGGTATTATTAAAGGATAATATTTATGAAAGATATTTGCCCGCTTATCCAAAAGGCATTCCATTTAAGACAATAATTGGTTAAAATATTTGATTTTTAAAAGAAGGCTGGGCCCTTCAACTATTTAGGATTATTCTACTTTATTTAGAAATGCCACATCTAGAAATTAAAGCCGCAATGAATCTCGCAAAAAGCAAAAAAATCTGTTGCGAAAATAATCCCGTAAATCGGTCATAGTACAATTCGATTTAATAATAGCCATATCTGATTGCACTGGCATTAATAACTATAAATTGCATGTGCGTGATTTTTTTATTTTTAACTCCAGACCTTGAATGGTATGATAAATTACCTTATTATTTCCAAATTTAAAGGACAAAGCTTTGCTGCTTTTTTGTTTTATTGCTTTTCTAGTAATAAGTAAAAAATTTTCTAACCCTGAAACAAAATTTTCTCAAGCTGAGAAACGTTTCATTACTCCTTGTAATGCTTTGGTGTAGGTATTTTGACGGAGCGAAAACCCGAATAAAGAATTATTTTAAAATCGTTAAAAGTAGTAGTTTGTTTGGATGAGTTACATTAAATGAAGATGATATTTTATAATTACTCAAATGAATAGCAAAATAAAATTTTATTAAGAATCAAAAAGGGAAAACTAACAGAAACCAAATGTATAATAAATATTCTAAAATTAATGTTTATTCACAGTAAGTAAAAAAAGGTCATAAAGGGTATTATGTATAGTATGTATGATAGTAGTTAAGAAAATTAAAAGGCGAGTGAGGTGTAGGAGTAGATGGTATAAAATTATGCTTGGTAACTACTTTTTCTGTTTCCAATATCAAATCTTCACGAAGGGACGTAGTCTAGATAAATAAATTATACATTTTTTTTCCTAAAAAAAATGCTATTTTCTTAGTCTGCTTTTATTTCGGATAGGTATACCAACCCCTTGTTCTGCAAGAGTTTTTGATAATAAGCTAGATTCTAATTAGAAAATTTTTTAAAAGTGATTAAAGAAAATTATTATTCAATAGTCTACATATGGATAGCTGTGAATAATTTGTTTTAGCTTACCTTCAACTCCAGGAAATTCTGATATTGAAAATACCTCAAAGGGTTCAGAGTAAACGACTGCACTAACTGTATTTTTTTCTATTGGGCTAATTGTAATATGATATATCGAACGAGTTTTTAGACATTTTCAGATAATATATTTTTCTTGTAAAAAAAATAATTATATTATTAAAAAACCTTTGAATCGCGACTAGAGAGAATTTCAATCTATAAATTCCTTCTACTCCTACATACAAGTCAGGGAATGCAAAATAACATTCCCTTTTCGATCCTAGACCTTTTACTAAACTACTAGATGAAGTCAACGAGCCAGTTAAGATTCTGCCTTCTCTTTTTAAAAAGGTATTCATTGAAGAGCCCGTAGACGGTAAATTAGTAATATTGTCAATATTTTCGTTTGAGTCTTGGAGCAATAAATTTGTGTGTACAGCAAGAACGTTTGTGTTGACAAACCTAAATATAATAATTAAAAATGTTACTTGCTTTGCTTTGCTTTAACATACAATTAGGGGATTTTTTTATAATGTGATTTTATATAATAGGAATATTTCGAAATTACTCTGAATAAAGGTCCTCGTCAGAAATATCCATAATTAATTTTATTATTGGGGGTGGGTCTATTGGCCTACGATATCGCTCTCCAGCCTCAACTACACAAGCTCTTTTGGGTTGTTGGAGTATAACTAAGTCGAGTTTTGGGTCCATTTTTAAAAATATAACTAGGATACAGTATTTCTTTGATTAGAATATATAAGCGTTTAAAGTGTAATTCGTTAGAACTGATGATTAAGATGTTTATGACGTTTCTCTATCTTCTCCTTTGAATAGTTTTCGTTAGTGTTTAAAAATTGAGGCCAAATATTACTTTGCAAGTATTTTGGGGGATTTTATCTTACTTTCAAAAAGGAAAAGATAGTGTTTTTATCTATTTAATATATAAAAAGTATACAAATGCTTTTTCTATGGTGTTTTCAGTGCATATTGCTAGAGTGGTCTTTTATGATGGCTTATAAATCATTTAAATAAATAAACGCGCATAATATCGTAAACATAGAACACAAGAGTTTGAAAGGGATTAATATATTTTCAGGCAAAAGAAAACCTTCAAGCGATTAAATGGGTGCTAAATTTTGCATATATGTTTACAACAAATGGCCAAAAATCGTACCTAGATAGTGTGTAAGCAAATTGACGGATTTTACGAATAAGTATAAAGATTTGATATATTCTGGACTAATTCAGAATTATCAATCGTAATTAAGAGTGTGTAAAGGTAATGCCTTTAGATAAAAGCTGTTCAATTAAATGAGGTACTTATTTTATTTCAGTTACCCAACACTTAATAATGAGGCTCTTATTTAATATTACCAATACTGGTAACATTAATAAACGCCTTAACGTAACAGCTGTAAAATGTATTAAACATTTTTCCAAGGATTCTATTCGATAGCTAAACTCGGTCGATCATGCTATTTATCTTGCTGATAATCAATATTTTATTCAGATTTAAATCAAGATTACTAAACCCTGAAGCTTACATTTATTGATATTTCTGGACAAAACAAGTACAGATAATGTGTGCATTACTAAACAAAGTACTAACCCAATTGTTACAGATAAATCAATTATTCTTAGTAATCCAACCTTTGTTACCACAACTTGTTATTAAAGTAAATGCTTTAAATTGCCCATCTCACTAAATTTCGCGTGTTCTTATAAGATTCATAAAATTTAAAATTTGAGCGCTTGATTTTAAATTTTCTGTAGATAGAATTTGATCCAAGGTATAACATTAAAAATTTGATTACTGAGCAAAATTAACAAAAATAAAGCTCAAAGCGCGATTCATTAATAAAATTCACCAATTTAAATATGCACAATTAATAAACCTAAGACTTCTATTCGCCAGATATTCTATTTTGGCTATATATTATTCGCTTTCCCTATATTGATTTTTATATATATTTTTTTTTAGCTTCTTAATTGATGCATGTACCAAAAATTCTTAAGCAAAAATACGTCTGAAATTTGGTGAAGTTTGGCTGTTTTTTTTTTTTTACCTTTTTTACTAAATAAGACCACATGGATTTCAGCCTTTTAATGTAATGCACAAAATCAAAGGGTCGAAATACAAATTTGGTAGCCAATACCAACAAAACTCCTGTCAGTAGCCCCTTATTTTTTCCAATGTTACGCACGAACCTTATAGGCCTTTAAATAATAACGCTTGTTAATAATGGTCTCCCATTCGCAGCATTATAGATTGCTTCTAACCAAGATGGCTTTACAAACGTCTTTATCAATTCAGCCAATAATTCTAATACAGATATGTAATAATTTATTAATGATACCCCACTAATGTGCAGTAAAAAGTATAAAAGTACATAAACCAGCCATTCATAGCTATATCATCAAATTTAATTCCGAATTACATCTACTTATTGGTATTTAAAATACTATTTCAATTTCTTAATTCAGCACACGTTATTACAAACAAAAAAGTATAAATTTTCGTTAGCCGTTTCCCGTCTATACCTTTTAAAAAGTGGAGTAATCGATTTGTATATGATATATAAAATACTATACTATTTGCCGCTATTCAAGCATATACCAATAGATTATTATATCTCAAAATTTTTATACCATTGATGATCACTGCTGGTTATATTTGGTATATCCAATATATATTACCACTCGGAAAAGGTTTAACAATAACTTAATCCTTTCCCGTTCAATTTTCTTTTAAAAAGTAAAATTATTGTTTAAGAATATTACGTATGCAGCTTTATTATTTCCTGCCGTTATTTAAAAATCAAAGTTATTTAGTCTTCTGAATTATATTATTTTTGTTAAACACAGTTGGTTATATTTGGTAAACCAAAAATAGTCTGCTACCCGTGAATATGGTTTAAAATTTTTTTTTCCTTGGATCGCTTCTACTTTAAAGTAATCTATAGATTATATTATATGTCAAAATAGCATTTAAAGCGAATAAAATATTGCTATCTGGAATAAGTAACTTACAACAAATCCTGATAGCTTGCATTTTTAGCTCAAAAGTGGTCTGCCGCCTGCAAAATAGCACAATTATTAATAACTTTTAAGAAAAATAGCATTAACCCTTTCACTGGCGGTAGACTATTTTTGATTTACCTAATATAGCCAACTGCTCTCAATTAAAATACTTCAATTTCGAGCCCTTTAGAAATATTGGTATGCTGTTAATAAGGAGCAAATAATTAACTATCTTAAAAAGCACTAACGAATCATATGATTGATTTTTAAAGAGTGTTGGACGGGAAAGGGTTTAAATTGTAATATAATTTTTTTTAACCATTTCGCAAGCGGTTAACTGTTTTTGACCTACATAATACAGTTTATTGCTTTCATTTATAATGCTTTCATCCCTAAGCTCAATCATTCATAGATATAATCAGTTTAACAGCAAATAATAGATTTATTTATAAGACATAAACGAACCAATAAATTCATTTTATTTTAAGGAACGTTGGACGGAGAAGGGTTAACCCATTAACGGGCGGTAGACTAAAATTGGTAATGTAAATCTAGCGAATTAAATATAATTAAAGTATTTAATTCCGAGGATCAATCATTTATTGATGCGTATATGATTTCTAAGCAAGTTTGTGATTTGCTTCTAAGATTTTTTATACCAATAATTGATTGATCCTCGGAGGTAGATTCATTATATGATTCTAATTCGTTAGCTTATTAGTATATTATAAATATTTTTATATTATACTGCCCATGAAAAGGCTAATCATATTTTCATACAGCATAACATTTTTTTATTAAATAAGTGCTAATTATGTAAAATACATTTAGCAAAGTATCTAATACATTTTTATATAACCCAATCATCAAAAACGGTTTTCTAAATGTCTGGATAGAATAGCAAAAAGAAATTTTAAGTAATAATTCAAAAAAAACTATATTATCAAATATCAGAGTATTAATTCTACTTCAACAGGCTAATTGCTTATTCGTAATATTATATAAAAAATATAATTCACGGACTACCTAAATGTTGATATTAGCAGCACTATAAAATGAGATTTACCATGAAATATCATAAAAAGCAGTTTATATATTTTATTTTGACTGGAAATTTTCAGTACAACTTTAACTTTTTTCATTATGTCTTACTATTAAATCTAGCTACCCCTTATATTTCTCATTATTATAGCTTTAATTAGAAAATTTGTTAAAATAGATGATGGTGCTAAACTTTTTTTTACACTTTCGTGAGAAATACGATTTGAAAAGTTGAATTTTTTGATTTGTTGATCTTTTATGAATAAATTTTCTATTTGCACTTGTGATCCATTAAACCAATAGTTTAATGACTCTCAATATTACATTGTTATTATTATTATTATTATTATTATTATTATTGAATGCGGTATGCTAGTTTTGTTAGGCTGCTTGTAGTCTACCTCACAAAAAAAGTTTGAAAAATCAATAGTGTTTGACGCGTTTATAGAATTTTTTTTATTTGCTATTAATCGTCGCCTAGTCACGGTAAGATTTAAATTCGCTTTGGTTATTTTGTGAATAGGACTCTTTAAAAATATTAAATCCACAATTGGTTTAAAATTAAAGAATGTTTATTCCAAATAATGCTATCGTAATAATATGCGTTAGTGTATCACGAAATTAAATTTCTTGTTTGAAATTCAGTATTTTCGCTTTTTGAGTCAAAATTTGCTCTACCGTCCGTAAAAGCTTTATAAAACTTCAGGAGCAATGCTTTATGGATTCTAAATCTACCTGATTTAATTCAGTATTGGTAAATTAATTCCGAAATACCTCTAGTTATTGGTAAATAGATGAATATGAGATAATAGATAGCTTTATTATTAATATCTAGCGAATAATAGTATAATATTAGGAATCGCATTAGGTATGCTCAATATTACATTTATATCTAGATCTTGCAGTAAAAAGTAATGCTTTACCACCGAGATAACAATCGCCTTTTCAGAAAAGGAGCTATAATTAAGTCTAAATCAATATATTTGTAATTGATTAATAATCATATTTTCCACGTAAATTATCATATAATCTGTCCAATAATAATTAGTTTTTCGGGATATTATTTTCTCAATTATGTAAAATATTTAAATTGTGAAGGGCCGATTTTTTCCTGATGTTTTATTTGATATCGCTGAGTAATTAATATCATTGCCTATTAATCTTCATTAGCCCTTCCCTGTAAGACACTCATTGATAAAATGAATTCATTGACCTGCTTATAGTTTATAATTAAATTTATTATTTGCTAGCACTCTGCAGTAAACCAATATTTTTTAGTGACTCGGAATTAAATTATTTTTATCGAATTCAGTTGGATAGATTTATTCGACAAAAATAATCTACCACACATAAAAGGGATATTCCTAACAAAAAGCATGACTATTTCAAAGTCAAATTTATTAAAACTTTTTTATTTCTTTGCTTATCAATGAGTTTGTTGCAAAATTCCAGAATGTTTTAAATTTTCTCCAGAATTCGTTAACCACTCACATGCGGTACACTGTTGTCGATATACCAATTATAGCCATCTAGATTCTAAAACAATAAATTGATACCGTAGCACATTTAAACGCTGGTTTTTTACAGAATAGCAGCAAATTATATACCTGAATGTAAATAAAAAATAGCCAATAAATTAATGCTTTTAGACTGTTGGACGGGAAAGGGACAAAAGAATACTTTTTTTTTTTTTTTTTTGGTTAATTGACATCTTAGAAGTAGGGTTTTTTTTTGCATTTCATTTTACCAGGCCAATACTCAAAAGTGTATCATACATAAGTATTTCTCTCAAAGATTATTTGTAAGCATCATTTTTTTAAAACTATCGCTCCAGGATTAGTTATATGTTAACGAAAATTGAATACAAAAATAATAAAATAAAATATTTACGCTCTCTAAAACCTCTTAACTATGTACGGTTGCCTTAAGTTGTCGTATATTATTATTTTTTAGTACGGAGGAGGATACGTAAAAACTCTGTACGGGATATAAAATTCCTTTGGTTTAAGTAAACTTTAAGTGAGTTTCTTTTTATTTAAATAATTCCAAAATTTAATAACAAATTCGCATAAGCGATTTAGTAACAAATAGATAATAAAAATATAAATCATTAACGGATCAATAACTTTTCATCTTAATTAATTTAAATTTATTAGTAATATTTTAGATGAACGAGTTGATGATTGGAGAATTATTTTCGCATCATCATTTTAAGCTACACCATTCCTTGTTTCACAAAAGAAAAAAAATATACATCCTATATTCAACAGATTTACTCAAGTGCCTCGATATTTTGCATTTTTTATTGTAGCCACAGGTAAAGAGTTTGAGTAACAAAGTATGCTAGATTTACACAGTTCATTACCAACTCAGAAATATAACAAAATAAAACTAGTGGCTTTTAAAATTATAAAACTATATCTATGTTTTTTTCCCTAATATATACGTTATTCTGTGTATTGATCTTGACTTATTACCCATATCTCTTAGAAATATACTAAATTTGAAATAAGCTAATTCTCTGGATTCAGCTTATTCAAAAAAGGTTTTGATTCCGTTAAGTATAAATCAATATCTACTACGTTTTGGTATATTTGAGCCTTGTAGTAAGTATAAATTATCATTCTGATTTCTATAATTTTTAATTTTGATTATTGAGATATGTATATGATTTATTTACTATTTTTGGTAGTTTATTGTAGTATGTCATAAAAATATAAGAAAATCTAATGATATCTATAAATTAATAAACGGAAGATTATTTTGAGGAGCCTAACTTTTCCTATCAAGTTTTTACTGCTCATAAGAGTTGCCTTTATTTTAGATTTGATTAGATAAAATCATTGAATGGTTTACCTGATACAATCAATACATATACCCAAATAAATAAGAAAATAGAATTTCTAAGAGATTAAGTTCCGCTTCCCCTAAGAATATCTATTTATTTACTACTATCCGATATGTAATATTTTATAATAAATTTATATCAAATTTTATGTGAATTAGATGTTTTTTTATATATTAATAATAGAAAAAAATTATCTTAAAGTCTCAAAATGGGTATTCAGTGTAAAAAAGCTGATAAACCTTCTACTTTAGTGCAAAAGTACTAATAATTATCAACAATTTTCTATTCACTTATATATAATTTTATCGAGTAATTACAAGTGGCATATAAAATAAATTACAAGGCGAATAAATGGTAAATACTTACATGATACAGAAATAACCACAATTAAATCCGATGATTTATATATGCGCATACATGACTAATGTTTCAAATCTGTAAAGCACAATAAAATTTTATAATAAAATTCAGACTTTTAGTAGCTATCATTCATGGAGAAAATACTAAAATATTAATCGAATTTAAAATGGCACAATTCCTCACCCTTCTTATGACTACCAATAAAAATAATATATTTCCCCCTTCAGAAGAAATCAGTTCTATTATAATCAGTATTATTTGATGAAGTTTATTTAGCTAGCATTGATTATTAGATTAAAGTACCGATTTTCTTTATAATTTATCAATTTTTCCATTTCTATGATATTTTTATGACGTGTTTTTCGAGTTATAATAATAATGAACCCTAGAGAATGTATGAAATAATTTTTTCCTAAAAAATCGTCATATTTCAATTAACTATTATAAAATTATTAATATTCGGTAATTAATATTAAGGAAAATTCTTTTTGATGTAAAGCTGCTATAAACTATGAAAAATTATATGCGTTATGTAGATATTTTAGTTCAGATGATATGGTGAGACCATAAAATAAATGTGTTAGTGATACTGCCATTTTCAACAAAATAATTTAATTTTATTAATAACTGTATAATTAATCCTGTTCAGTATTATCGCATTTTACCTCTTTAAAAATTTCCAAAGTCAATAGAATTAACCCTTTTGCGGGCGGTAGGCTATTTTTGACCTACCAATAAAGTCTATCGTTTTACATTAAAATATTTAATTTAGTTTCTTATTCGTTTATTGGTGTTTAGTAAAAAAAATAGCAAATAATAGATTTGCTTATAAATATTAACGAATCATAAAATTGTTTTTTAGATAGCTTTGGATGAGAAAGGGCTAGAAAAAGGTATTATTTATTCATTGACAAATAATTTTTATTGCAAACTTATGCATTGAAACACTTAGGCCTATAAAATGGTACTTTAACCCTTTCAGGGGCGGTTGGCCTTTTTTGAACTACCAAAATTATCCAACCAAACGACAGCATGATAAAT
>LSSN01000188.1:0-10052 GCA_001970855.1 Smittium culicis
GCTTTTTTTTGTGTCGCAAATTAATTAAAATAATCGAATTCGTCAAATACGGCGATTTGCGCACAAGTGAATAGTAGGTAAGAAATAAAATTTTATAGATTCTCTAATCCTATTGGATCGCATAAGAATAACTATTCTAAGAGGTCAACAAAGCTGAATTTTAGTTATGAATTATACAAATAACCTCAAAGGACTTCATTTAAACTTCGAAAGTATGATTTTGACCCCATAATATTTTTTCTTAACTACTAATATTGGAATATATTAAAACAATGAAAAACGTTTTATTTTTATAATAAATTATATTTGTTAAAAAAAATCGTAAATAAATTTTTATTTGTCAGAGTGGTGAAATTACAAAGTTATTCCAGAGCCTCTTTCGAATAAAATTTTTCCAGTAGTATCAGCGATTTGAACTGGTACTTTTCCTTTAGGCTTGATAAATCCAAAAATAGCACCAAGTGCTGATCTAAGATTTGGCATACCAAAGATACCAAAATCTATTCTTTTGATTCCATACATACACATTGCTGTTGGTGCATCAGGATAGTAACCAATATCATATGGAACTCTTGATGACAAGAGTACTACTGGTTTCTTTTGAGCAATAGCTTCAGTCAAAACAGCTCTTGGGAAGTTGAACAAATATGCGGTTGATTGAGTACCTTGTGTAATATCGCCGTTTCCATTTATTGCTGGAGTATTTGCTCCCAATTCTGATACTATGATGATATGGGTGGCTGCGTCTATCATAGCCTTGTAGTTTGAATTATATATAAGTCCATTAAAACTTACAACGTTGAATTTGAAGTTAACATTAAGGCGATTCAATTCAGTAGCGTAATAGGGTGAAAATGTAGCGGAAGGTGAAAATATAAGTATGTTTGAATCGGAAGTAGTTTTAAATGGTATTCCAGTATTTTCGTCATTTTTTAGTAAAGTAATGGCATCATCACTGATTTGTTTTTCAATTGCCTTTGAAGCATCGGTATAAATAGATGATTTCGCGTTTGATATCTTCTGGTCGAGTGGGGTACTATCTAACTTGAGCATACCATATTTCATTTTAAGTCTTAAAATTCTCTTGACAGAATCATCAATATCCTTCATTTTAATTGTGCCGTCATTAACGAGATCTTTAACATGATTAATTGCAGCTTGAATATTTAAATATCCTTGTGTACAGTTAACAGGGATTGGCATCAAAGCGATATCAACACCAGCTGCAAAAACTCTACCAATTGCATCAATAGGCTCGAATTGCAGAATAATACCTGCCATATTCAAAGCGTCAGTAATTGTCACTCCTTTAAATCCTAGTTCACCGCGTAAAATATCACTTTGGATAGTTTTTGATAAAGTTGCAGGTAAGTAAATCGATTCTTTCGTTTTAGTGCTAACAACTTGTGTGGGGTCAAGGTTGGGGTATTGTATATGCGCAGTCATTATCATATCAATACCAGCTTCAATTATACTTTTGAATGGCGGTAAGTCTATTTGTTCCCACTCTGCTTTTGTCTTGTTAACCAACGGGAAGCCGATGTGTGAATCAGTATTAGTGTCACCGTGGCCAGGGAAATGTTTTGCACATGCGACTATACCCTGCTCTTGTACAGCTTTTGCATATGCTGCTGAAAGCAAAGCAACTTGACTTGGATCGTCACCGAATGATCTAGCTCCGATGACTGGATTTGCGGGATTGACATTTACATCTACGTCTGGTCCAAATTGAATCTGAATATTAGAAGCTTTAAGTTCTTTGGCCATAATAGCAGCGGCTTGAGATGTATAGCCAACATTACCAGTGGCAGCCATACCCATGTTACCTGGAAACACAGTTCCTTCACCAAGTCTGGTTACAAGGCCACCTTCTTGATCAGTGGAAATCATAAGAGGTATTTTATTATTGACAGCGTTAGCTTGTTGTAGTGCATCAATAAATCTCATTCCCTGTTCTGTAGTTCCCAGCATTTTAGCATATAATATAAAACCTCCAAAATTGAATTTTTTTACATAGTCTACTATTTCAGGGTTTATCTGAGTGATTTCAGCAGATGAAGCGGGGCATCTACCACCGACAGGAACTCCTTGTTGCCATATCTGAATATCTGGCATCATTTTTTGAGCGATTTTATCATCAAGCGACATTCTGGAAACTAAGCAATTTACACTACCACATTTCACACACTCGTCGATAATCGCCGAGTCCATGCTTGGGAGAGCGCATGAAATTGACAGTAGGCTAAGCGTAAGGGATATAGTAGCAAATAATTTCATTATAATTAAATTCTTAAAAGTTTATTTTATTTAACACATAATGACCTAAAACCTTTGTTATATATACTCTATTTTTTCCTATTTATGAATTTCTTTTTGCATATGCCCAATTTCAGAGGGATAATTTTTATTATCTTGTAGATACTTACTCAAGAGCTTACAAAAATTTTATGTATTGTACTCAGATAGCTTGTTAAAAATGCCATGTAATAATATCATATCTGATCCTATCAATAGTTTGTACATTCTAACTATCAAATTTTATTGAGCAACTCTTACGGAATTCTAAATTTTTTCTAAATAAAAGAATACTTCGAGGAAGGCATCGTTTTCTATTTAATTTCCCCAAAATTGTCCGCTATATTTTTTTTCAATCACTTTTGGAAAGTCATATTGAATGGATTATCTGGTAAATCCAATAAATCTAGCTAATTCACGCCAACAAATAAAGATTCTAATTATTAGGTTTCGAATCCCCTGAGAATCTCTCAATTAAGATATAATTGTAATAAATATTTCTAAAAAATTTCAGTATTATTTAAATTGTAATTATATAGACTGAACCGATATCAGCTATTACATCTTGTAAATATATTGATTATTGAAATTATAAAACTAAATACCATATATTGGAGATTATTATGAGGAGCGGAACTTGTCCTATCAATGATTTCCTACTTGCAACTCTAGTTAGATTTTTAAATCTAATAAGCATCTATTATCAAATTGATTAACTATTTTAGCCAATAATCCACCTAATTTTTATTAGCAAATAAGTGTCCAAGGAAAAAGTGTTCCCCTTAAACGAAGAATCTCCCATATAATGAATTATGAACTGAGTGAGGTTTTAATCCCGAGTTAAAAATAGTATTTCATGAACCCCTAGTTCATAAATATTGGCATTTATCATTTTAATTTTGATTATACTCTGAAAATTAAATATCCTTAAAATTATTTGCTCTTATGTAATCAAATAGCAATTATTACTAAATATGTTATTTGCTATAAAAAGTAAAAAAATTATGTGCACTTTAATAGCACTAGTACATATTGGTAATATAAAACTTCTAGAAAAAAGAATATTTAAGTTATTTTTAAGGTAAAAAAATAGTGAATTAATACAAATTAGCTAATCTGCGAATTAATACAATATATATCTAAATGATTTCAGTTGAACTTGGTAACTTTAAGATTACTCCAGTAGTTGCTATAAGTAGACCGAATGATCGAAGTTTCAATCAGTCATGGAATTTCGCCCGTTCCAACAGAATCGAATTCGCAGAGATCAAGTAGTTCCTAACCAGGAATGCATCTAACTGAATAAATAAAAAATAGGCTCCTACGCAAACTTGAGAGTTGTAGACCTCATTCTCCCTAAATTAGGGATTCTGAACTAAGAAAGCACTTTGTCGCAGTTTAATGTTATTTCCTCGATATCTGAATTTTTTTAAAACAATTTGGTTGTATTGAAATGAAATTTCGGCTTTTCTATATATTTGTTTCATTTTGATATTTTTATTTTCTAAAAAAGTCTAACGATTTTATTCAATAGCTATTCATTTTTTATGTGAATTTACAAGCTGTAACACTTTACGTTATAAAATCTTTTCTACATTAGGACCGTTTATAAGCTTATAACATTCTCGGATCCATATTAGTCGCGAAATTTGGACTTGATTGCAGAAATTACCTCATTCAGTGCAAAATAGTCAGTTTCATCTAATTTCAGTTTGTACTCCTTTAGAATCGTTGCACCGCAATATCTCGAATATAAATTCTTTATCTGCTGTGGAGAATAGTCCAAAGCTGCGCAAAATTTTATTAAGGTGCACTAGTAAAAATTCACTCTATAAATCTCTGGACCACGTCAAGGTTTTTAAATTTTAAAGGGTATAACAAACATTTTAGCAAAAAAAAAAAATAATAATCGAATACAGCCTTCTTATCGTTTTAATACCAACACGTTCAATGGGTAATTTTTGATCTACCAAATATAGCCAACTGTGTTCAATTAAAATACATTAATTCAGAGGCATTCAGAATTATTGGTATATTTTAAAATATTTACAAATAACTAGCTAGACTAATAATTTATATACGAACCATAATTTTTTTTTTTGAAGAGCGTTGTACGAGAAAGAGCTAAATAGCTAAAAACAAACAAAAATTGCCTAATAAAATTTACAAATAGACTAAATGGCTTCGAAATAGTCATAGTTGTATTTTATTAATTAATAATACCAATAGCTTATAGACTCTTTGAATATATGTATGATTAATTCCAGATGCAAAAATTTTTCATAATAGTATTTGGTAATCATCACAATTAGTTTATTATTGTGATTATTATGCATAAGAGGATATTTTTTTCCTTGCAATACTATTTGCTGGTATCATCTTATTCATATAATAACTAAAAAAAATCATACATTTGATAATTTATACTAATTTTATTTTAACCTCTAATAAAATTTGAAGTGAAGGAAAATTCCAAAAAAGAATTTATTAATCATCACTATTAACTTTTTTAGCTTATCTTGATATTAATTAATCTAGAATGAATTATCTGACACAACTAATAGATATATCTTAATAATATTAGCCAATGAAATTTGTATAGTAAAGATATGCTTACCTCGATATAATCCCCCACATTAAGGGGACTAATATGAATACTTATAAAAATTTTCTCAGAAACTTTATTTTTTTTGTAAACAAAACAATCTATTGATTATTGAAGGCGTTATATTACATACCATTTTCTATTAGAATTTAAAAGTAAAATTGTAGCTGATGAGTATTGGAATTTTAATAGTTAATTTTTTCGGTACAACTAAAATTCTGCCATATAAATTATACTGTATCCACAATATATCTTATATTCATAATACTCAATCGCATTTTTTATTTACTCTTACAAACATAAAATAATTTTTTATAAATCTCAAGATTTAAATTTAAACAATAAATAAATTTAAAGTTAATATGAAATTGCGCATTTAAATTTTATTGGCCATATTAAAAAAGTTATTTCTAAAGATGAAACCTGCATCAAATATAATTAAAGTGTAACTATTCCATAAAAAATATTTGATTAATAAATCTTACATAATTTAATTTCATTGCCAAGATGTTTTTACTGTTATTAGCAAATATTCTTTAACAATAGCCCTGTACTACGCTTACGAAAAAGGCCATAATAAAGATCCATTGAATATAATAAATTACCAAAATTTTTTATTTTAAAATCGTTTCAAAAAAAAATGCACTGTAATAATTTAATTGCCTTAGTACTTTTACCCTTCTCCTAAGAGTGAAATACTTTGCCGTGGTTTAGGGGCATAAGTAGTGTACTTTTCCAAGTTCACTATACTAAAATTTCAATCAGCGTTGCACTATATTTAGTTGGGGATAGCGAAGGCAACTATCAGCGATTCAGAGGTCAGCGATTCCAGAGGGGGACCGTCCAGAAACAGGAGGAACCGATTCGTTTAGCACAGTCTGACGCATTCTCTGCGCACAAGTCCAGCGTTCGACAGCATTACGGAACTCAGCCGTTTAGCAGCTTATTGTAGGAGAGCCAGGTCGATCATTCCCACGTTTGGGTAGGAGCCTATTTTTTATAAATCATGTTAGATGTAGGCCCTGACAAGGAGATCTATGATCTCAACGAATTCAATTTTGTTGGAACGAGCTTAATTCCATGACTGCTTGTAATCACAGTCATCAAGGCTACTTGAAGCAATGCCTGGGTGGATCTTTTGGTTGATTGATTGACTCAATTTTTCCTTAGGTACTCAGCTGGTAGACCGGCAGAGGAATTTATTGGTCTTGGAATATTAGTTTTTTTATGCATTGTACCAACTTTATTATTTTTTTAGTTTACTTGACCGCATATTTTCATTTATTTTTTATCGTACCAATAAAATTCCGAGGTTAAAAAAAAAAAGTACTTTTACCCCTGAAAAATAAAATTACATAGTAAAATATATTTAAGCGATAATATAACATAGTAAATATATTTTATATATTCAAAAGGTTATATTTTTGTTCAATAAACTAATCTGTTATTTTATTTTGAATTTTTTTCATATCTATTTATTTTCTAAATAAATTTAAATGCATAAAAAATGGCGAGAATTACTATATCGATTATTTAATATTCAATTTCGATTGACAAATGAGTACTATTAGTAATTAGAAATAAACCCTTTATGGTAAGTAAGCCGCTTTTATAGTAATTTGATAATTTATTTTGTAGTATTGAGCGAATAAGTAATAATATTGATTTGTTAGAACATTATAATGTCACTTATTATACTCAAATATTGCTTATTTTGTAATCATATGCTAATCAATGGTATTAGATGCTAGCTTTTTATTAGAATTCAAAGCGTATCCCGTTTTAATTAACATTTCATTATTTTTCAAAATTCTTGTGATTAATTACCTTACAAAATTATAATTAGTTTTATGACTCAAGTTTACTTCCGTAAATAATTTGTATTTCAACTCTTTCACGGGCAGCAAGCTGTTTTTGACCTATCAAATATAAACAATCATAATCGACTATTATACTATAGTTCTGAGGCTTTTAGAAGTATTCACTTATTGAATATTAGCAGCAAATAATAAATTCACTTATAAATCATAGCGAATCAATAAATTTGCTTTTTTACGAGCGTTGAACGGAAAAGGGTTACGTGTTTTTTTATTTTATTTTATTAAAGTATTTAAAAAACATAAACCATATCTCTAACATAGTATTTTATACTAATAACTAAACTATTTCCAGCAAGTTTAAGGTTCTTTTTTTAGCTTAAACATATTAGTCTATTGCAACCACAAGTATTAGACTAATTTTTTTTCTCGCTTGAATTATTATCAATAGATAAATTTTAAAGTTGCGTAGGAAATTCTTTATTTTTTGATATTGGTTTTATAATTATCAATTTAGCAAAAAAAAAAATTCAATATACTGCATTAGTACAATATTTTAATGAATTTGTGGATTTTACAGCTTTTATGAAATACTACAAATTATAAATACTAAATCCTCAATAATAATTATGCGAAGAGTTTACCTCTATCAGCTGGAAATTTAGTCAATACTAGTGATTATTTTGAGATGAATAGACTTTTAGACGCTACTTTTACTTCTCTCCATATACAAGTTAAATTTTTAAATATTATTAAAAAGGTATATAAAATTGGCGCAATTTTCCGGTGTTAACTTGTTCTAGTTAACAATTTGAAATTAAATGACTAGTGAAAATTTTCTATCTTCAAAATGTTATCCCGAGTATGATGTATAATTTTGAATATCGCAAGATTTTCGATTAAACTTTTCATATTAATAATTAAATCTTAATTATTTGAATGCTATTTAAAAAATTTACTGTATTTTAAACCTTTTACACAGAATAATTCAAACTAATTTACATTAATAAATATCATGATTTAACATTAGCTCTGATCCTTTTAAGAGTCTGTAGTATGTAAAACTCATAAATATACATATTTCAAATCTATTTTCCATTTGAAACAAGTATTAGCATAAAAAAAAAACTCAATATATGTAAGATTATTTAGGGGGGCGTAACTTTTCCTATTAAGTTTTACCTACTTTTCAAAATAACTTTTTTTTATAAATCGAAATAGAAAATATCGTCGAATATTTTGTCTGATACAGTTAATAGCTTTGTATAATTTAAACAAGCGAATAGAATTTTATAGAAAAAAATGCTCCACTTCTCAAAATAATATCCATTATGGGACATTATTTTAAGTATCGGAGAATTTTCTATTACACTTTTTCTTCTCTTCAAATTAAATTTGATGTCAAAATTCAATTAATAATTATTACCACTGGATTAAACGGACTAACCAACAAATCGACCTAATTATTATTAGCAAAAAATTTTTGCTTGTATCTTAAGAACCTCCAATATAGCAAATTATTTATTTGGAAATAGATAATTTTAGCTCATTATAAAAAAATAGATTCCCATGAAATAACACAAAAATGCTATTATTAATGAAACTGTTTAAGAGTGGTATTAGAAATTATTTATTATAAGTCGTCACTTTTATAACATAAGCTAAATTATTTATACGGAGTTTAATTAGTTGATTTATTCGGCTATAATTTAAATTTCGATAATCAATTATTTCAACAGATACTTTAATTTATATTGAAATTCCTATAACACCACTTTTTAACCCTCCTATACCTGAAATTATCAATTTTCAAACGCATTAAATAGCAATTTACATTTGTCATCAAATACATATATTATGTGTCTGAATGTTTAATAATGATGGGGGTTTGTTATTTATATACCAAATACAGTCAACCACAATAAAATTCCACATATAGCTACTTATGATCATATAATGATAAAATGAATTAAAAGCAATAAAACCTCCAAATCTTGAAGTTCATATAATATGCATTTAGAAAAGTCAGATAAGTGATTCTGAACAAAAATAGTTCTATGTAGCAGTTTAATGCAATTGGCTTGGGAATTCAAAAATTGTAAAAAATATTGGTGAGATTGAAAAGGCATTTAGATTGTTCTATTTTTTGGCTTAATTTTGAAATAACTACTTATTAAAAAATACTAAGTGCTTTGCTCATTGATTTATAGTTTTTTTCAGATTTTATACGTTATAACTCATTACACTATAATTTGACACCTTCATAAAGAATTTCTGAGGAAACAATTATTATACTTAAATCGATCCATTGGATTATGAGTTATGAATGATTTATTCTCCGAGCGCCATTGAACAAATGACGGGGTGGACTCGGACCATTTTATATCACTTCAAATTCTGTGAAGCTTTTTAAAAATTGGATGCTAGATGTATCATTCTTCTGACTGCCTATTGTAGGATAACATGTTAGCGCTTTTTTTTTTAAGCGTGTAATTTTTTTAATGGTAATAATGCTGGAAATTATACAATAAAATAGGCTATCTTTCAAAAAAATTGAAAAATTGGTGCAAGGAATAAAAAAATAACAATCTAATATGAATTAATTCCTTGGCAGGTTTACCGGTTGTGTACCAGAGGAAGACAAATAAATTTTCGACCCAAAAGACCATATTATGAATTGAATCGATTATTAAAGAAGATTGAAGATTTTAGAAGTATTGAAATTAAGCCCGTTTCCATAAAGCACATTTTTTTGAAGATATTGAGGCACTAGTAATAGCATATATCTAATAGATCCAAATAAAAAATAACCACCTAACCAAAATTGGAATCGATCAACTTGTCTCTCACACAGTAAGCTGAAAATCGATTGAGATCCATATTTTTGTATCACACTATACTTTTGTGCAGATATTGACATAGGTTGAGCTAAACGAATCGATTCGTTGTTTTTATAGAAGCCTCTTCTCTGGAATCACTGATCGATTCATTGGCTATCATCAGCCAATAATAGTGCAAAGTACGAAATATTAGTATATCTTATTTTTCTGGTAACTCTTAATGATTAAAGAAAAATTGAAAAAAAATCGAGGTATAGTAATTAATAAATTTTTATCAAATATCTAATCGTATTATCTTTACCATAAGAAAATTTTTAGTTAAAGATATAAAATAATAATATTAAGAATATTATGGCCTAGTAATTAGCTAAATTATTGATTTTTTAGTCTAGGAAAGGTAATTAAACATAATAAAAAAATATTTAAAAAGTTAAAAAAATATTAAAAAAATAATTTTACAACCGACCCCCCTCCGCCGCTCTAGCAGCTCCATAC